>CM076580.1:1099252547-1099372644 GCA_034641835.2 Pinus albicaulis
AAGCACACTACGGTCGAGTCGTTTGGGCATTTCGGGGTCGAGAAAACGGTAGCAATACTACAAAAGTATTTCTATTGGCCGAAACTTCGAAAGGATGTCGAGAAGCACATCAGATCCTGCACTGCTTGTGCCATTGCCAAACCGACCATCAAGAAGCAAAGGCCTATATACTCCACTACCTACCCCTAGTCGACCTTGCGAATCCATATCCATGGATTACATGTCAGGCTTGCCTTCTACTAAGAATGGACATGATTGTGTTTTCGTGGTAGTTGAAAGATTCTCGAGGATGGCCATTATGGCGGCCTGTAAGAAGAATATCACGACAGAAGCCACTGCTAAACTCTTCTTTGAACGAGTGTGGGTGCACTTTGGGATCCCACGGTCTATCATATCAGATCGAGATAAGCGGGTTCCTCGGCACATTTTGGTCCTGCCCTGGTGATGTTGGACTAGGCTCACCAAGTCCACGGCTTTCCATCCCCAAGCAGAGATGGCCGGGCAGAGGTCGTCAACGAGAATGATTGTACATTACACTGCGCATGTACAACTCAGCATCCATGCACATGGGGACGAGCCTCCCCTATGTACAACACGGTTATGGCAAGATACTCCACGGTTCGGTGGCCATAGCCCCTTTCGGAGTGGGCTTGGGATTCCAACCACTATGTCCCATTGACATAGCCATGCGTTCTCATTTGCTCGAGACGGTCGCTCATGTCCCGGTCACCGAAGTTGACAAAGCAAGTAGCTTCATCGAGCGCATTCAACACATCCGCCAACGGGTTCATGATATATTGGATAGAGCTAATGCGAAGTACAAGCAGCGCCATGATCAACACCGGGTGCCACACAACTTCCAGGTGGGCGATAAAGTATGGCTACATTTGCGAAGGAGCGCCTCACTTAGGCCCCTCCACACGCTGGCTTCGCCCTTTCCGTCTGGACCGTGCACCATCACCAGGCTCGCCAGGGTAACAATGCCTTCGGAGCTTAAAAGTATTCCACCATTCGCCCAATTACGCACCCGAGTCTTGATAGGAGATCGTAGCCCGTCATACTTTCCACCCACCTCTATTGGACACATCATACATTGCGGAACAACTCACACCAATGGCCTAGGGAAAAGTGTCCAAAAGAATTTAATTTTTCTCCTAAAGTGACTTTATAAAGTTATAAAGTCAAATATAATTTAAAAGTGACTTTAAGTGATAAAGTTACTAAAGTCTAATTTTAAAAGTGACTTTAATAAAGTCAATGTAAAATTAGAAAGGAAAAGTGACTTTGGAAATAAATGACTAAGTGGGTCTTTATTAAAGTTGGGTGAATTAAAAAATAGAAAGTAAGATTTAAATGAGCATTTAATCTCGGCCCTAGATCTAAATCTATTTCATCCATTGGATTTAGGGATTCCCCAAAAGTCACTTAGGGTTACGTTAAAGGAGGGAAAGGAGGAAAAGGCCATTCATTCTTTCATGAGCAAATTGGGAGAAGGAGAGAAGGAGAGGAAGGGAGATTTCTGAGCAGTGAGGAGAAAGAGGGCATCTGATAGAGACTTCAGCAAAATCCGTATAGCAGCAAAGAGGCACGGTTCCTAAGGCAGAAATCCGTACAGCAAGAGGTTGGCACATTTTTCGAGGGAGAGAGGCACAGTTTTCGAGGAAGACCGTACAGCAGCTTCAGCATTTATTTCTGGGCAGATTGTGGGCACGAAAATCGAGGAGAGAGACTGCCGGTTGGTGGCACGAATTTCTAGAAATCTGTACAACAGCAGTAAAGCAGCTTCGGCACAGATTTCGAGGCAAAGGAGCACGGAAATCGAGGAGGAGGGTTTTATGTCAAATCCGTACAGTCCGTACAACAGTACGGTCGTACAGCTGGGCACACATTTCAAGAAATTCAGTTCAACATTTAATGCTATAAAATTTTTGTTTTGAGTTTTTCCTATTTGGCACGTTTTCCAAGGCAGAGTGAATGCACGGAAATCGAGATAAGTATATTTATTGAGTTGCTGGAATTTTCGCTGTAATTTCTACCTCACTGTAAAAAGCATTTTCAGAAATACGAAGGAGCTCTCAAACTGGTTTTCCCCAAGAGTTGTAGGGGGTTTTTCCAGGGTCGCCTTGACCAAAAATCTTTGTGTTAAAATGTGTTGAATGGTTGTTTTAAGTCTGCTGATTTTTATTCTGCATTTTCCAACATTCTGTAAATTTTCCAGAATTTGTGTTTTCAGCAAAAATTTATTTTCCAGTTTTTTGAATGTAGGGATATGGGAAAGGGCATTTAACTATTTGGAGAAATAAGGTGAAACTGAAAACCGGGGTGGGAAACAGGAAATTTCTACAAGAAACTCCCTTATTTGTGAGAGTATCCGCACTAGAGTTAAGATGGCATTTATGTGGAAGAACTCAGTCTTCTCAAATTTGAAAATTGTAATCTTATTCACTGTAGGATGGAGGTATAATCATGAGTTGTATTCTCTTGAATATTTCTCACTTGTTGAATGACGATGATAGAGTCTATATATACCATCATTTGTCGAATTCTCCTTGAGATAGCCAAATCTAGTCATTGCCACAAGGCTAAGAGTTTTTCTTCATTATTGGTTGTTTTTCCCAATCCCATGCATATTGCATTTATATTTTTCGTTCGAGCCCAATAAGAATCGCCTTCCCCTCTCCTCCCCTCCTGCCTCTCCCCTCCCACCTCTCTTGAGACGTAAATGCTATCAATCTTAAAACACATAAGTATTTTGTGCAAGTAATATACATCATAACTCTTGGTTCTCTTGAGGTATCTATCGAAATAGGTTCACTTCTTTATATGATATATCTACTTGTTGGGAGTGTCATTTTGATCGTTTCTAAATGTCATTGGGAGTTTATATGTATTTTTTAATTAATGAGTTATTCTAAATGGTATGTTTTTCAAATAATAATTATAAATTAAATTTTTATTTATATTAATAAAAATTAACAATTAAATTTATATAAGAGGATGTATGTTTCTATCATCCATACTCATATATAGTTGTATTTCTGGATATTGATCTTGTGTGAACTAGTGAAGATATTGTCCATTGATATTGTTTGAGCTAGTAAGGATATTTTCCAACATTTCGGGTGGATACTCCACCCATATAATCTATAACTATATAAAGTTTTATTTCTGGATATTGATACAGTGTGAGCTAGTGAGGATATTGTCCAACGTTTTGGGTGGACTCTACACCCATCCTCAGGGACTAGTGTCCACCGGAAACGGTGAAGACCCATCCTCAGGGACTAATGCCCACCGGAAACGGTGAACAATATCTTCACTAGCTCACATAGTACCAATATCCAAAAATACAACTATATATAAAACAATTAAATTATAATAAGATTTCTAGTTATCGAAAAAAAATATTTTTTCAAATAATCACCAAGAAATAATACATGGAAAACAAAACGTCTATTTGACTCTTAAACAAAATTATGAAATCACCAAAATTGAAACCATAAGAGTTGTGTATACTTTGTAAATAATTTCTAGGAAAAGAACGGAACATGGCATCGTCTCCTTATTTTCTTCATTCTCTCCTTGCAAGACAACCTTTCGTGGTGGCAATGTGGCAATGTTATGTGAGACTCGTATAATGAAATCAACATACGAATAGCAGAGATGTATTCTTGGTCCTCTAAATAATATACTCCCTCTATGGAATTGGAATTGTGTGCACAACATACGCTTTTTTCTCTAAATAATACACTCCCTCTATGGAATTCGTGGGCAGATGATAATTGTGAATCGGAAGCATAGCCCCGCTCTTCAACAACAATACAGGGTGGTTGGTGGAGGTGGTAGAGTAGCGAGAAGGTCGGAGCCACTGCTTTCCTTTTCTTTCCACTCATCCAGCTTATTGGGGTCTTGGAGAAAGAGGATGTGCTTGCTTTCCCGACCCCATTCCAACTATATGTCAGGATATAAATATAAATTTAAAGTTCTTTCTTTTTTATTTTTAATTAGATTTTAATGTATATTTAGTTTTGAAACTAAAATTTTGTTTAAATCATTAGAGCCATAGAAATTTTGTTTAATTCTTTTTTTTAAATAGGTTATATTTCATAGAAATATCATACATCATTTTTATTTTTATTTTTATTTTATTTTGTTTTAACGAAATTAAAATATTTACTTTACATTATATTACTAGGGCCTTTCGACCCAATAATTATTTACTTTTAATTAATTTATTTATTTAAATTTTATATTATGTTACAAATTTATATCATAAATAATAATTATTTATTTTTATTTTATTTTGATTGAGTCAAAATGTTTACATTACATTACGTTACATTATTTTTTAGTTTTAATTTTACTTTTATATATTTTGACCATTTTAAATATGACAGGATAGAATATTGCCCTAGTCAAAAAGTTAAAGAGCACAAGACAGGACATTAGAAATTTATTTTTATTGTTTAAAAATATTAAACAAGACAAGACATAGTCAATAACAAATCGCATGTGGAAAATGTTGAGGCTCATAAATATTTTTTAAAGAATATCTTCACTTATAAATAAAATGTTTTGTCGAGGTAAACCTAGTCAATGAATGCACAAGCAAGATATATTATACATAGAAATATGCCACACATAGTCACTCCATGCTAGAAAGCCTTTAGAGTTTAGAAATCAAAATAGCACTATTTCAAAGTACAAAATTGCCTTGAGATTTAATAGCCAAGTACAAATAAGTAACAACCATCAGTAAGATAATAATATGCCATGTCCACAGAGTCAAAAGCACAAAATTCATAAACTAGGCAGTTGAGGAATCATGCCCGCATTGAGTAACAATTCGTTTATGCCCTCATGGGGTGGCTCCCTTCCATACATGACAAGCTTCAACTATGTAATTATGGGTTCATATCCATTGATTTCTTGTTGAGACATGGAAGGCTTGATTACCTAGAAATGGCTAAGGCTAGCCACATGTACTTGTTATTAGTCTTTGTCTCTCTAGGGACTATAGCATTCGCCTCACGGTCGAAGTGTGTTGACCATGCATTATTTTGTTGTGTTTTTTGCAATTTTAACCAAAGTTTCGGAAAAATGCTTAATATTTCTATTTTCCCATAAATTCAAAAATAATTTTCTAATTTTCTGCAAATCTTATTTCTAATTTTGATTGGTTGAAGGAGCTCTAATGGGACATAATTCTTCTAGTGGAGAGCATTTTATTTTCGATATTTGTCAATGTCTAACAATTCTTTAAAAAAAAACCAATTTTCTAAGTGGTCATTCCATTGGTGAGTTCTCTAATACTAACACTAACATTGTTATGTTACTGCTCTACCCAATAATTCCATAATTGACATGGTTGTAGGTCCTTTGTTTCAGGGGGTTGAACGAATGTTCAATTATTATTATTATTATTATTATTATGTTTCCTTGAGTGGAGATTTAGTGTGCAGAGGACGAGGGTGCAAAGGGAAATTTATTTTGCATGGACAAACTTAATGTTAAAATCCTTTACAGATTTAGATGTGTGGGAGAGAAATTGCATAGAGCTATAAATTTGTGCATAATGAAGGATGTGCAAAGAACAGGGTATGTGCAAGAGAATAGGGGTACAGAGGGAACTTTATTCCATCGACGGATAATTATGTAATTTTGAAAAAATTTCAAATTAATATTATTATGTTTCATTGTGCAGAAATTTCTTGTGAAAAGTTTTCCTTTTGTGGAAATTTTACTGTGCAGAGGATGGGCTATGTTCAGGATTACAAGGGTGTGGAGGGAACTTTATTCTGCAGGGAATAAATTAATTTCTAACTATCTTTCATTTAAAACTTTTATAGATTTAACGGGTGAGCATAATGAAATTTATTCCGTTGACGTGTAATTAATTTAACTACAAACAAATCTCGAATTAATATTATTATGCTTCTTCATTCTCCCGCACATACCCCATTCTATGTACACTAAAGCTTCGCACAAGGAAACATAAAAATATTAATTAGACATTTTTTCACAACCCCCTGCCCCCCAACCACCTCCTCCCTCCCCCCCTACCTATGCAAAGGACCTGCAACCGTCACTTCTGGCATCATTGGGCACAGTAGTAACATATCAATGTCAATCCGCACAAAACCCTCTGCACAATGAATTGTTCAACATTAAATGAAATTTTTTAATAACAAATACAAGTGTGCAATGATGTTCTGAAGTTTTGCATGCACTCTTTGTCCCCACAGTTATCCTCATACTAAATAATCCATATCTTCGTATTCCAAATGTACAAACTCTACATCAATATTATTGATAATATTTTAATTGTAAATAATCAATACCTTTGTATTCTGAATACTATTAATAAATTGACTAAAGGTTGTGCACATTACACAGGAAACTCCGCATAATGAAATATCTCCACAAAAAGCTCTCTACACATGCATTTGTTAATAAAAAAATACAAATGTGTCGTGATGTTCAGCACTTCCATATGCATTTTCTCTCCGTACAGTAAAACACACAGTTACCAATCAAACGAGAACTATTATCTCAAAATGAGAACTCTAGCCAAAAAACGCCAAAAAAACATGAAAAAGCAACCCGGAAATGAAAATTGTTATTCTAGAATAGCCTTTTTTGTGATAAATTTTCAACATTTTTTAAAAATGGAAGTAAAATCCTTTTTTTGTGTGCAAAAAACACTCTGAAAACGAAAAGTGTTGATGTTGGAATAACGTCGCCAATTTTTTTTGTGCAAAAAACACTCTGAAAATGAAAAATGTTGATGCTAGAATAACGTCTTTTTTTCTTCTTTTCGGGATAAATTTTCAACATATTTTAATAATGACGTTAAAGATAAATTACCATGACTATGAAAAACCTTAAAATTTCAACAATAGACATGACATTAAATATCAAATATCGAAAGTCTTAAAATTCCAACGATTTTTAGGCATGATATTAAAGATAAAATACCATGTCTCTGAAAAGCCTTAAAATTCCAAGGATAACATTAAAGATACAAATATTACCTTTATAAAAATCCTTAAAATTCCAACAATTTTCAGCCATGATGTTAATATTATTTTAAAAAATTACTACCATTTAATTTATATTAATTTATTTTCATTTTAAGTTTATCATATTAATAACAATTTATTAAATGAAATGTTTTGTTATATAATGTATTGAAATCACTCGATAGGAGACACTTCAGTTATGATGAATGAACAACTTTACAAAATAGATGAATTTATATGTGATTTTTGAGTTTTTGGTACTCTTTGCATTAAAACATATTTTTTTTTGTATAAATATTTTATTTTTAAATAATTTTAAGGTTTTAAAATTTGCAAGTTCTTTTTTAAAACTTATATTTCATTATTGAGAAATATCTATATATTTTAGTTTTATTTTCATATATAGTAATAATAATAATAATTTAATATTAAAATTGTCATATTTTTTTAATTTAATAAATCGAAACTAATAAACAAAAATTATGCAAAAAAAATTGTCATTTCTAGAATCATATCGATCGCTAAGGAACTACACCATTAACAAAAAAATGTTCTCCTAGACTTAATACTTCTACATATTTTTTATTTTGACATATATATCCAATCAAATATATTGAGAATATATAAACATTGAAAAAATAAAAACTAAAACAAAACAAAACAAAAACACAAAAAATAATAATAATAAGTAAATAAAAATATATATTTTGTCTCGGGTGAGCAGCTCAATTGGTTATCTGAGAAATGTGAAATTGTTGTAACTCGAAAGACCCAGGTTCAAATTCCCCTGTTGTGATCCAGGTTGCGGGGAGGAGGAAAATTCGTAGCCCCCCAGATGTTTGTTAGCGATTACGTGTCAAGCGGGCTACTGAGTTCCTCTAGGTTACAAAAAAAAAAAAAACATTCAAATTTTAAAAAACATGACTCAAAAAAATTTATATATATATATATATATATATATATATATATAACAAAAAAAACCGAACATATAAAATTTATAAAAAAAAACAATTCAAAACAAAAATAACTTTTAAAATATCAAAATTAAAAAATAAAAATAAATAAAAACATAATTTAAGAAAAATATTTAAAAATTTGACAAAGAAAAGAAACTTAAAAAATAAATAAATAATATTGATGATAAAAATAAAAATAAAATAAAATAAAAACAAACAAACAAAAATATTAAAATAAAAATGAAGAAATAAAACATAAATTAAAAATTATTTAAAAACACATTAAAAAATAAAAATAATAATTAAAAACAAGTTATAAAATTATTTTGGTAGTAATCACATGCAATGGAACATTGTCGACGTGTTTCGAACCAACCAGCGTGGTTCATCATCAGGGCTAGGTGAGACATCAGATCATAACGTTAAGTTTAAATAGATGTAAAAATAGCCAATGTAGCCGTTAGGCTAACAGCTAGTTTGACTTTGAATATTGATTCAAAACGGCTAGTTTTATTGTATTTTTAGATTATTATTTTTAATTAATATGTTAATCACTTATTTAATTAATAGTGATTATATATATATATATATAATTTAATTTACTTTGTTTATTTATTTATTTATATCTATATTTCTAATTTATTCATTTTTATCTATTTATTTGATTATTTATTTATTTCTATTTCTATTTATATTTATATTTTTTCTTTTTTTCTTTTTTTCTTATATATATATATATATGTTAACGAGGTCAAAAGAAAACGATAACCAACGACAAAAAAAGAGGAATACTAAGAGGAGCCTAAAAACTAAGGAACAAGAAAAAGAGGCGGAAACAAAATACAATCAAGAATATAAGGCAGAGATCAAGCACCTACTGATATTCCAGCCGTCATCTCTATTGAGATTAACAGGTCCTTTTTTCAATTTCGAAGGCCTCCCTTAACTTTCGATGATGGAAATGGTCAACCCTCGCAATGACCTTGCCTCTTCGATGCAAATATGATGGTTATTCTTTTCTGCATGCTCCGCTAGGGTGAAGGAGCGGGATCTTCCATGTTTAATGTCAGAAACATGCTCACAGGTCCTTTGATTTATAGATTGATTGGTTTCACCGATGTAAGGAGTCCCACAAGAACAAGGAATAATGTATACACCTTTCCCATCCCTAAGGTCTACCAGATCTTTAACCGATTTGAGAGAGCTGCGGATCGTGTTAAGGGGCTTGAAGGATGAAGAAACCTTATGTTTCTTAAGGATCCTAGCAATCTTATCAGTGGTTCTCTGAATGAACGGAAGGCGAACATTGCAAGACCAATCAGTAGGCTCTTTTTTATTCTTAGCTAAATGACCTTTTTCTGCTTTAAGGAAAGCTTTAACGCCCTATGACCTACTATAACCATTTTTACAAAATACATTCAGGAGATGGGTATTTTCCCCTTCAAAGTGAGATTCATCAGATATTCTCAATGCCCTAGTGGCTAAGGTGTTGAGGACACCTAATTTCTGAGCAGGGAAATGATGAGAATTAGCGTGAAGATATTGCTCAGTATGAGTCTTCTTTCAAAAAATTGATAAGATTGCTAGGATCCTTAAGAAACATAAGGTTTCTTCATCCTTCAAGCCCCTTAACATGATCCGTAGCTCTCTCAAATCGGTTAAAGATCTGGTAGACCCTGGGGATGGGAAAGGTGTATACATTATTCCTTGTTCTTGTGGGACTCCTTACATTGGTGAAACTGGTCGATCTATAAATCAAAGGATCTGTGAGCATGTTGCCGACTTTAAACATGGAATATCCCGCTCCTCCGCACTAGTTGAGCATGCAAAAAAGACTAACCATCATATTTGCATCGAAGAGGCTAAGGTCATTGCGAGGGTTGACCTTTCCATCATCGAAAGTTAAGGGAGGCCTTAGAAATTGAAAAAAGATATGTTAATCTCAATAGAGATGATGACTCAAATATTAGCAAGTGTTGGATCCCTACCTTATATTCTTGATTGTCTTTTGTTTTCGCTCCTTTTTCTAGTTCCTTAGTTTTTAGGCTCCTCTTAGGATTCCTCTTTTTTTGTCGTTTGTTATCGTTTTCTTTTGACCTCGTTATATATATATATATATGAAAAAAAGAAAGAAAAAATAAATAAATAAATATAAATAGATTAGAAATAGAAATAAATAAATAATCAAATAAATAAATTAGAAATATAGATATAAATAAATAAATAAACAAATTAAATTAAATTATATATATATATATATATATATATATAAGTGATTAATATGATATAGGATAATGGTTGATGTAAGGGAATTGTGGAAGATGGCACGCGCGGGTGAAATTTCTTTCGTTCTAGGGTTACAGTCCACCATCGCCGCCGAGGGTTGGAGATCGTTGCTCAGGCGGTGCCTCCATGGAATGAGACTCTGCATTACCATCGCTGTTCCTTGTGTCTTTGTTCGGGCTGGGCATCCATTGGCGCCTGAGAGATTTTACATTTCTGCTGTGACAGGTTCTTGGATACCCTGCAGAACCAACAGAAAGGGGTACTGGTGCCTGACCAGTCTATCAAATGATACAACGGGGCGTGGAATAAGTCCCTGCGATCGTCATTTGTTCTTTGGCGGCTTAGACTTTGAACCATCGCTGGGGTATGTGCTCTGTTGCACCTCTCATGGTGCCACTGGGCGCATTACTCTGTTTTATCGGTCGGTTGCTCAAGCTGGGACTTCAGTTTTTCTATGTTATTGGGAGCGGATATCGCATGACTATCTCTTTGGCAAGTCGGCCTTCACATCCTCGCCCTGGGCCGCGAGGATGGGCGGACATTGGGCTTCGGGATTAAATGCCTTGCGGACTCCACAGCTGCATACGAATCAGAGGCTGCAAAGGCCTGCTAGCTTCACCAATACAGCTGACACAGGGATTTCAGATCTCAAGGGGACTCTGAGGATGCACTCGGACCATCTGAGCCAGGAACAGGCCCACGCTGAGGTGCTTATAGAAAAAAATCGCAGCCTGCATATCTGCGACACCGATTCTCAGGTAGGCTCGACTCCATATCAAGTGTTCATTAAGCCTCCTGTAGGTAATAGCTTTATTCTATGGATTCGAACAATAGATTCAATACTACATCTGAAGGAAGCCATCCAGACTAAGGCAGGTTACCCAGTTCATGCACAGTCTCTGATTTTTGGGGGGAAAGCTTTAGCTGACCATTGCTCTGTTAATGACTTCTCCATTGTCACTAGGTCTTCCATCTGCCTCAACCTCAGACTGAGGGGTGGAATGATGGGCCAAAACAGGGCACATGGACCCTCCATGGGGGCAGGTGCATCCAAAACAGTACCCACAAAAGGCTCTTACAGGAATATATTACAGGGGGACAAAAACATTCCCACAGTACCTGTCACCCCTGCTGAAAGTTCCCCCAAGCCATATATTGTAGAACTGCAGGACAACGTGCCTAAAATAAACATAGACAGCCTAGATATTGATATGCATAGAACTGCCTATGAATCCCAAGCAATTATAGGCAGATTCAACTGCTTTTGGCCCAAACCAATGGAGCTATTCCATTGGATTTTTACAAACTGGTCCATGGAATGTGAAATACACCTATGTTCTAAGGGGTTCTTCATTGTAAAATTTTCATCCACTGAGTTCAGAGATGCCATTATCAGTCAGGGACCATGGTTCTGGGGCTCCACGGGACTCTTCATTACACCATGGTTCCCAAATTTTGATGCCAATACCATGGAGGTGACCAAAATGCCGGTCTGGGTAAGGCTCTACAACCTCCCGCTACATTTTTGGAATGAAAATGTTCTTGGTTGCATTGGAAACACCCTTGGCAGATACATTAAAACAGACACCCAACGCCTGGAAGAACGCATATTCACCTTCGCACGAATCTGTGTGGAGGTTGATTTGAGCAAGGGACTCCCAGAGTCCATTATGCTGAACAACAAACAACAGAGATGGACACAGCATTTAGACTATGATAACACAGCCTTCAGATGCCGGATATGCAGGTGCACAGGACACCTACAAAACTCATGCCCGGCAACAAAAAGGGATAACAGGAAAAAGAAGAAAACAGGCAAAGCGGCAAAAGGTTGGAAATTCCCCTCTGAAGAGCCAGAACTACAGGAAGAAGAGGTGGAACCAACACCACATGAGAATCAACAAACAGATACTTCCTTGGGCACACAAGAACAGGAAATGCAAGATCCTCTTGACACCACCACAAAGACTCAGCAGGATATGGTATCTGGAACACTAGACAGTGGGGGATACAAAAGAGCACATACATCAGACACATCTGACTCTGATAAGGATCATGGAGCACCAACAGAAGAAAATCAGCTTGTCCTTATCGAGACCGAGCAAACACTTGGTGCTTGGCATAAGGTTGAAAAGAAGAAGGGGAGAAAATCTTAATTGTATCACTTTTGCATTTTTATTTGCGGCATTTGGATGTCTTTGGACATATACCAGCTCATACAACATGTAATTTTGTTTTCTCATAAATAAAATTACGAATTTTTTCTTTGTGAAAAAAAAGTGATTAATATATTAATTAAAAATAATAATCTAAAAATACAATAAAACTAGCCATTTTGAATCAATTTTCAAAGTCAAACTAGCTGTTAGTCTAACGACTACTTTGGCCATTTCTACATCTATTTAAACTTAACGTCATGATTTGATCTCTCACCTATTCTTGATGATGAGCCACACTGGTTGGTTCGAAAAGCATCGCCAATGTTCCATTGCATGTGATTACTACCGAAAGAATTCTATAACTTATAACGATGGGTCACAGAAGCCAAAATTCTAAAAATAATTAAAAATGTTGAAAATTTAAATTTAAAAAAAAAAAAAAAACAACAACAACAATAAAACAATTTTTTATTAAATAAAAATAAAAATAAAAAAAACAAAACAAAACAAAACAAAATTTGAAAAATAAATAAATAAATAACAAATTAAAATATGTTTACAAAAATCTTCTCGAAAATCACATTATCATTTAAAGGGCCGACGTGTTTCAAATTACTAAATGTAGCTCATTATCAGGAAATTGATGATTGTATTGATCCAAATAATTCAATATATATACTACAGAAATGCAACGGTCAAAGAAACAACATAACCAACAATTAATAAATGTGAAATTTAAGAAAATAAAATATTATTAAACATTGATAATATAATTAGAAAAAAAAATTAATTAAATCAAAACAAAATTTAAAAATAATAATAATAATGATAGTAAAAATAATAAAAACAATGACAAACAATGGAAAATAACCAAAAAGACCAAAAAAATTAGTTTACCAATTTTAATAAATAATTAGTAATTAGTTTTAATTACTAATTATTTATTAAAATTGGTAAACTAATTTTGTGGTCTTTTTTGTTATGTTTATTGGTTATTTTTCGTTGTTTGTCATTGTTTCTATTATTATTATTATTATTATTATTTTAATTTTTTTTTCTAATTATATTATCAATGTTTAATAATATTTTATTCTTTTAACATTCATTTTCATTAATTGTTAGTTATGTTGTTTTCATTGACCGGTGCATTTCTGCATTATATATATTGAGTTATTTAGATCAACACAATCATCAATTTCCTGATGATGAATTACACTGGGTAGTTCGAAAGGCGTCTGCCCTTTAAATGATAATGTGATTTTCTAGAAAAATTTTGTAAGAAATTATGGATCACAAAATTTTACACTCTCAAATTAAAATCTATTAAAAAAAATTAAAAACAATAATTTAAAAAAAAAAAATTTCATTTAAAAAAAATTTAAAAACAAAAAAATCCTAATTTATTTATAAAAAAAAATAAAAACTAAAAACTAAAAACTAAAAAAAAAAAAACCAAAAGAAAAGAAAATGAAATCGACCTCCTCGCCTAGGTGGTCGCATGTCCTGGCCCCTAGGTGAGCGCAACTCCTCGCCCGCCCATGGGCCAGGTCTCGTGGTGACCTGGGGTGGGGATGCTTATTTCGCGTAGCTCCCCGCCCACTCAGCGGCCACAACTCGTGGCCATCTGGGGCAGGGAGGCTGATTCTGAGAATTGACCTCCCCAACATGGGTGGTCGTGAGGCCTGACCATTGGGTGTGCAGGAGCTGCACGCAGCTCCGTGCCCACCCAGAGGCCAAGCTCCACGGTGACCTAGGCAAAGATGTCAATTTCCAGAATCAACCTCCCTACACAAGCGACCGCAAGGCAAGCCAAATTTCATTTCTTATTTATTTATTTTTTTAATTTAATTTTTTTTATGTTATTTTTTTTGTAATTTGTTTTTGATTTTTTCATTGATTTTTAACTTATTTTTATTTTTTTAAATTGTTTTTATTTTAATTTTTTTAATTTTTTTTTTTTTTTAATTTAGAGTTTTTAACTTTTTAAAATTAAACTTTTTAATTTTTTAAAATTTTAAATTTTTTATTATAATTATTTTAAATTTTTAAATTTTAATTATTTTAATTTGTTTGTTAATTTGTTAGATAATTTTATTTATTTTTAAATTTTTCATTTTAATTATTTCATTTTATCGAATTTTTTTAATTAAACAGTTTTTTTTAACTTATATATATATATATATATATATATATATATATATATATATATATATATATATATATATATATATTATGTTTTTTTTTTTCTGTAAATTATGTTTTTTTCTAAATCTTATCCATTTTTGTATTTATTTTTTGATATTTTTGTATTTTAGTTTTTGTTTTTACAAGTTAATTTTGTTTTTTTTCATTTTTAGTGTTTTTTTTTTCTCTTTTCCTTTTTATATATTTGATTTTTTTTTGTCATGTTTTTTTTATGTTTTATTACGAACATGAAAATTACCAACATTTAAAAAAATTATCCACACTTAAGTTATTAGAAAAATTAAAGTGTAAAAAATATATCATCTAAACAAAAAATGGTTGATGTTGCATCATTACTTTTTAAAATTAGCATGAAAATCACTAACATTTTAGAACAAATGTTCATACTTGATAAATAAATAAAATTAAAGTGTCAAAATAAGTCCTCTAAAAAAGATGGGTTGACGTTGAATCACCACTTTTCAAAATCAGCATGAAAATCAGTAACATTAAAAAAAATGTTACATAAAAAAATTTAAAGTGCCAAAAATGTGCTCCAAAAGAAAAAGAAAAAAATTATGTTACATCACCACTTTTCAAAATCAAGTGTTTTTTTGGCTACCTCAAAAAAGAGGGTAGTCGGTAATTTTCTCGTTTGATCGATAACTATGTTAAAAGCGGAGGATGACGAATGTGCGAGAGAATAGGGGTGTAGATAGAACTTTATTCCACACTCACAAAATTAATTTTAAACAATTTTTCATTTAAAATTTTTACAGATTTAGTTGTGCGGGAGAGCAATTGCATAGAGCTATAAATCTTTGTGGAATGAAAGATGCACAGATGATAGAGTATGTGTGGGAGAATGGGGTTGCAAAGAGAACTTTATTTCGTGGACGCGTAATTAATTTAACTATGAAACTAAACTTTAATTTGTAATGTAATAATATTTCACATTTTCCTATTATATGCTTACAAATTTAAGTTAATATATGGGTTGATTAATTAAAATGTTTATCTTTAATGAGGTAAAAACATTAATTATTGAACATGCATGGCAAACATCTTTCAATTTACAACATTTAGTGCAAAGAACTAAACAAAAATAATTTTCAATTATTTTCAATTAAAACTTTTGCAGATTTAGTTGCACGCGAGAGCAGTTGCATAGAGCTATATGAATCTGTGCAAAACGAAGGATGTGTAGAGAACGAAGTATGTGTAAGATAATGGTGAGACAAGGGGTGTTCCTTTAGTTAATACTATGACACTAACAACAAGACAAGTATTTCTAGTGCATTTATCTTTTATTATTTCATTTTAAGTTGTTTTCCATTTAAAACTTCTACAGATTTAGTTGTGTGAGAGAATAGTTGCATAGAGCTATGAAACTGTGTGCAATGAAAGATGTATGGAGGATGGGGTTTACACATAAAACACGTAAAATCATCCAAATATATTTTAATTTTTTTGAGTAGGAAGGAAATTAATTTTTAGACTCTTCCATTTAAAACTTTCGTAGATTTAGTTGTGCAAGAGAGTCAATTAGTTTAACTAGGAACAAAAACTTTAATTCATAATGTAATAGGCACAATTAGAAAGAGTGGTTTGTAAACTAAAAATGACGAATATTTCACATTTTCTTGCCTGTGAGTATAGCATTTTCCTCAATGTCAAAGTACGTTAATTATGTATTATTTGAGGGTGACAGAAACTTTCATCTGCAATGTTGTGGTTTTTCAGATAAATTGCTAGTCGGTGAATTTCTTGGCTAAATCAACCCACTGAAAAATAATTAGCTAAACAAATTTTGAAGTATTTGTTGTAATGTCCCCTAATAATAATAAATAATAAATAATATAACATATTATTAAAATAAATAATAAATAATAAATAGAACAATAATAATAAATAAATAAAATAGTAAATAATAAACTGGAATTCTAAATAATAAAACATATATATATAAGTAAACTATAAAATAAGTGAAGTTAACAAAAGTAAAAAGGAATAAAATAAGAAAGAGTTAAACTAAGAGAACAATAAAAAATAGTAAAAATCAGTAAAGTTAACAAAAAAAAAAAAAGGTAAAATAAAATAAAATAAGAAAGAGTTAAATTAAGAGAAATATTAAATTAAGTAAAACTTAAAATAAAAAAATAAAAGTTACATGTTAACACACGGAATATGTGCATGTGGTTCCATTTTCATTGTTTGGTCTATTTAATAGACGTTAAGGAAGATGAGATTCATCATTCCTTCAACCATTTTCTTGTGAGAAAGGTATTGTGAGACAAATGACTCATTGGCAATAGTACGTTGATTGACGGCTCAGGGGTGGCTAGCTGTAGAAAGATTATGTGCAGTTAAGCCTACGGTTGGGTGGAGAGTCGTCCCAAAAATCTTTGTCGCATTTAATAGAATTCAAATAGCCTTCAACTCAGAAAGCACAAATAAGGAATATCGTCACTACAAATAAGTCGTATATACTCGAGTTTTTCTAAAAATTCTATGCTAATTAGTTGAATAGTTTTTGTGTTGATTATTAATTGCATATTTTATATAATTAGTTTCATGTTAATTTTTAGGATTATTACATATGGTATCAGAGTTTAAGCTCAAACTCTTAGGGCCTATAAGAACTTTAATATAGAAAACATTAATTATTTCTTAAATTTTCCATGAAAGAAAACTCCCTAAAAATTTAATAGAAAACGTTTATATTACCTTCTGTAACATGTTACTAAGAAATGTAATAATAAAAAATTATTTTTCAATAAAATAATTAATTTATACCTAATTTTATATTAATTTCTTATCATTCATCGAAGAGAAAAGCTTTTATTTAATATAAAATGAAATCATTATTATTATATATAATAACTCATCATAGGTTTTAAAAAAAATGGAGGAACGAGTGCGAATTTTTGCTTTTGTTTATATGTAAAGATATGGTTTGGGATTTTAATATATTCTCTTCTAACTAGTTAGATGGCCCTGATTTACGGAAAAAAATAACAATTCTCTTTATTGCCGCCAATTGTATTTTCCTATTAATGATTGAACGACTATAATAATCTAGGAGATGTTTTTTAAACTGAAGCCAATTTTATTTTCCCAGTTAAATAAATAAATAATTTAACTATGTGTTGATAGCTGGATATGAAACTGCACGGGCATAACAGATTTTAAGACTATCTTCTGCGCTACTTCCCACCTAGTATAGGAAACTATCCAGGATCCTCAGTGCGAGGAGCAGCGACCTGATCAGCATCACTGTACCTCCCTCCAAAACCTCCTCTAGTGCTACCACCGTCCCCACAGCCTCGTCCACGAGTGCCAGATGGGGTAAAATATCTCTTCACCACCTGGAACTGGAAATGTCACAGGCGGGATGTTCATCGAGAGACGAGTAAGAGTGGGACTCCCAACCATCACACGTGCTTTGGCCCGAGAGCCATAGTTCATCTTCCGGATTTCTGTGCTTGTCTGTATAGAAACCCAGACTTTGACGTACAACCTATAGAATAGATCTTGTTCAAGCTGCTTTCAACATATTTGTGAACAGATCTTGTTCAAGCTGCTTTCAACATATTTGTGAACATTAGAACCGCGTAGTCTAAAAAGTTAGCGTTTTCATTGAGAATTAGGTAATGATTTTTAGAAAATTTGGCAAAGATTTTCCCAGAATCTTGTTTACAGTTGTTAAATTTTGATATTTTGATATTTTGAGTGCCCTAAGGGTTTTCACAGTACTGAATCCATTTCCAGCATCAAAAAGCACGTGATTTTTCGCGTTTTAGTTAACCAGATTCCGGCAATTTTCTGCCGTTCGGGCTATTTCACGAGCTCGGTAGACAACTTCGAGAACAATGCAGATATCAGTTTCGTTCGGAAGAAAAACTGCGAATGCAACGAGATCTTTGGCTAATAACTGTGAGTGGATATCAATTTTCAATAAACAAAGCTAAATTTAAGGGCAACATTGAGCAAATAACAGATCAAAGACAGGGAAAATAACAAGCTACATAGCATTGACAGATTTTAAGAATTCGACTTAGTTTTTATCAGAGAATAGCCGAATTGCTCAATGAAAAACATATTCTATGTAAATAGAGAGACCGTCGAGATAAATTTCACAATTACTTCACCGATACGTCTTCAAATTTCATTTCAATATCAAATGAATGAAAAATTCGAGGAAGCAAAACTGATTTGTGAAGATCTGGAATTCCGAAAAAGATTTGGAAGCTATCATCATTCACAAATCCATTTCTTACATCAAAATAAAAACAAACAGAATTCAAACCACTCCTAATCCCTTCAAACAAATAATCTTTAACCTGACAAAAAAAAGCTCTAAAAAAAAAGAAAAATTAGGTGAAACTTAGCTTAAATTGTTCGAATTCTGCCCTCGATTACTTCAAATTTGAAGCAAGATGAACGAAATCGGTCTCAAATACTTCAAATTTAAAGCAAGATGAACGAAAGCAGTCTCAACGTTAAAAGTCCATACATTTAAAGGTCGACCGCAAGTTATAACGTAATCAAGACTCAACTGCAGAACCTCCGGAATCTAAAGCCATTTTGAAACCCTACGCACACACTTTGGTAATGCTCTGCAGCATCGGTGTCGAGAACAAGCCTTGCGTGGAAAGATATAAGAAAATAGATCTATACTTTTTCTTCAATATTGTGCCTTCTTCCCGCCGTGGCCTCCCAGGGACACGCCAGCGATGCCTCGAACCAGTCTCGATCAGAGAGTCTCGTTAACTTCGCCGAATTTTGGATGTCCACGTTCACTGCACATGCCTTAAATATTATATTATTTTTCGTCTTGTCTTTATGTCTCATTTATATGAAAAAAGGGTATAGTGAAAGTTCTCATAAAATAAAGATCTTAGGTACATTATATAAAATAAATTTGTTAGGTAAGGTATATATTTTATATATATGATACATTTTTGTGTTGTTTATATGTATGGTTTATTAATTTAGTATAAATAGTGTTTATAAAAAAAAATAAAAATAATGGGAATATAATTGCTAGTAATAGGTTTGCTTCTTTAATTAGATAACAAATTTGTTTAATATTTTTTTATTTCTATAGCGTTAAGTGTTGCTCTCTACTGTGAGACCACATATTATTATAAAAAAAATTAGATTTTGTTTATGTAGCAAACATTGTCAATATGATTGGAAAAAAATTCTAGGAAAACTATTTACCAAAAGCCCTTAAAATCTTATCTTCTTGAATGAATACTTAAGGATATGATCAAATATGAAAGATCTTTTAAAATTCAGGCTTAAAATTCTGTTATTGGTTAACTCTATTGACTCCTTTGATGCCTTCAATAATGACACATTACTTGTCTTCAATAACGACACATTCTACCAATGTCATTGCATGCATAATTTAAACGAACAATAAACTAAGAATGTTAAAGATTTACACCCTTTGTATTTGCAAATTGTCCTCTCATTTTCAAACGTAAATGTAATATTTATAGTTTAGTATATACTAATTGGATATTATGATATTTAACCATTATTTCATTTTTTAGGTAGATAATTAGCCTATTTGCAACCATGAGGATATATTGATGTCCAAAACAAAATAAAATGGTAACATAGCATTGTTGATGGAATTTCAAATGACCCGCAAGGATAACAATGTGATTAGGAATGGAAATTTATTGTGATATGAATGATTGAAACTAAATAAGATGATTCGTGGTGGTTATTTAGGCATATATAAAGATTATTTGGCTGACTATTCTCCAAAGACGTTACCTCCTAAAGAGAAGAGGAGTGGTAATGAATAATGAAACTAAAAATTCATAAGAATAATTTCGTTAACTTGTGTAGTGAAGAAAATTGTTCTAAGCTAATTGCCAACAATGATATACTCTAATTTATATTGTTATAAATTAGAGATATACATATATTGTTATAATAATCTAATATAATTTTCACGCATATAATTAAGTTTTAGTAGTATAACCAACACTTTATTATATTAGTTAAGATTTTTCATCATGAACATATGTGTAGTTTATGCTTTGTGACACTTCATCAATAGATACATGTACAATATAACTCTCTATGTGATTTAGTACCATAAAGTGTGTTTTACATTTTAATGTAATATTTCTTTCATTGCATATTAATTTGCATTAACTGTAAACATGCTCATTGGATATTGCAAACGTTGGATGCTAAGATTAGTTTAAGAACCATTGTTATGAATATATTGATTATTTAATAAATTCTTAAGAAAAGTGTGATGGGTCCAATATAGCCTAGGGTCAGCTACCTGGGAAGATGTAGATGTTATTTTTCATTAATTTCCTTAACTATTTGATTAAATTGTGTCACGAACTAGATATTATTGCATAACTTAGCTTAGATAGCTTGTTTTGATACATCTAATTTTCAATTATGGTTTCAGTCAATTTTATGTCAACATAGGATTGTTGAAGTATAATGTTGAGATGAGTTTTCATGATATGATGGTACGTGGTAATTGGGCATAGTTTTGATGAAGGGATAATGACGCACATGTGGTTATTATTTATTTATTTTGTTATGATAATGATGTGGTATGTTCATGATGGATATGATATGCATAGGGATTATGATGTTATGATATGAGGTTATATTGACATGCGATAGTTTATTATGAGATGTCATGATATGTAGTTGATGTAGATATGTTGATGTTATAACTTATGATGGTATTTTATGTGGTAATCGCTTGCGGATTTTATGACATGCATGAGCATGCAATTCGTTATTATTCATATTGTTATGATTAACAATGATGTTATGCTATCAGGATGACATGCAAGAGTTGGAATGTGGATTATTTTCTATGACACTATGATTATAATTAATGCACTGGATGCATGTTGAGATATGGTGATTGACAGGAAATCTAAAAATGCGTCAAGAGGGTCGATTTATTTGATGATCTCGTGGGATCCCATACCTGCGAGGGAGAATATGTAACACCATATGGGTTGGAGACAAACTCAATCAACACTACATATGTCATTGATTCCTTTTTCTTGTATATATTTTGATGGATAGATCTTGAGGGGCTATGGGACCATCTTGAGGAGGCCAAGTGCCTGATATTGTAGGCCAAGTGCCTGGTATTGGATTGGGATGCCGAAGTCTAGAAGGGGTGTAAGGACTTCGAAGCCTGGAGTTATGCACCCTAGTGATGGTGGAGGGAGTGGGCCAGCGTTGCGAGATGCCTGGAGTCATTGAATACTAGGACCGGATGCCTGCCTTGGGGAAGATGAGGTCTGAGCAAGGCACGAGCCTTGGGGCCAGCCTTGGGCTATGTTACAAACCAATGAGGCTTAAGCCTAGTTTTGAAAGTGGGAAAAAGGACAGAGATTCCTTGAGATTTCTTAGGTGTTGTGGAAACTTTCGATGCCTGTTAGTTATACTAGTTCAACAGAGGGTGTTGGGAAAACGTGAAGTAATAAATAACTAAATAAATAAAATTTTAAATGATTCAACTTAAGTTCCGGACAAAGTCCCTTAAAGAGGGGGAGTATGTAATGTCCCCTAATAATAGAAATAATAAATAAATAATATAACATAATATTAAAATAAATAGTAAATAAATAATAAGTAGAAGAATAATAATAAATAAATAAAATAGTAAATAATAAACTAGAGTTATATATATATATATATATATATATATATAAAGTGAAGTTAAAAAAGGTAAAAGGGAATAAAATAAGAAATAGTTAAACTAAGAGAACCATAAAATAAGTAAAAATAAGTAAAGTTAACAAAAAGTAAAATAAAATAAAATAAGAAAGAGTTAAATTAAGAGAAATATTAAATTAAGTAAAACTTAAAATAAAGAAATAAAAGTTGCATGTTGACACATGGAATGTGTGCATGCGGTTCCCTTTCCATTGTTTGGTCTATTTAATAAACGTTGAGGAAGATGAGATTCATCATTCCTTCAATCATTCTATTGTGAGAAAGGTGCTGTGAGACAAAGGATTCCCTGACAGTAGTACGTTGATTGAGGGCTCGGAGGTGGCCAGCTATAGAAATATTATGTGCAGTTGAGCCTATGGTTGGGTGGAGAGTCGTCCCCAAATTATTTGTCGTGTTTAATAGAATTCATATAGCCTTCAACTCTGAAAGCACAAGTAAGGAATATCGTCACTACAGGTAAGTCGTCTCTGCTCGGGTTTTTCTGAAAATTTTATGCTAATTAGTTGAATAGTTTTTGTCTTGATTATTAATTGCATATTTGATATAATTAGTTGCATGTTAATTTTTGGGGTTGTTACATTTTCTATCTATAGAATAAAATCTGTGAATCTCTTTAGTGGGCTATTATTTACATAATTGACCTTGTTGATGAACGGTGTGTTGCAGGTGATTATCAAAACAAAGGAAATAACAAAGAGACTTAAAGCTTCAGTCGTTCCCATCTAAAACCCCTTTCTCTTTGTCATGTTTTCTTTGTATTCTCATTTTTCTCTTTCATAGTAACCACTAGTATGTTGATATTGTCAAAATTCGATAGAAGTCGCTAACTCAATTCATCTTGAAGGACACTGAAATTCATGGCATTCTCAATTTCAGAATAAAAATCAGTAACTGGAACTCTCGCATACCACATTTTTATTAAAACAAATAGTAATGGAATAGCATAAGTTTTGGCATCACTGGGTAGAGCGGCAGGGTGTTTCTTTCGATTAGTGCTCTGACACTATGAGAAAGGAAGGATTTGTTAGTGCATTTATCTTTCATTATTTCTTTTTAAGTGATCCAGGGGGATCTTGTCACCAATTTCCAAAGAATACCAAGCCAAAGAAAATTTCAAGGGAAGATTGGTAAAGGTGGAAATTTTTCAAATTTCATGATCATAAAATGTTCAATGTGATCATGTATTTTTCATTTAAATTGTAAAAAATGAAATTGAATAAATGTGAGAATCTGCCTCACAAGTCATTTTCCTAATCTCAAGGAAATTTGAGATTTTCGTGGGATTGTTTCCCTTAAAAATGTGGATATGGGAGGAGTTTAGTGGAGTTGAGATATTTTCTCCTTGAGCATCTCATAAGTTCCTCTTTTTATGGATCAAGAGAGTTATTGTCTCCTTGGAATTTGGATATAAGGAGATATTCTCTCCTTTGTTTGTGGATCTCAAAACGTTGTAAATTCTCTTTTGTACTCTTCGTTTTGATATAGAGAGAGATTTTGTCTAGGGAGAGCTTGAGAGATTTTTTGGAGAAGTTTGGAGAGCTTCATGTTGAGAAAGATTTTGAGAGCTCAAGAGGTATTTTTGGAGGAATTATGTGTATGTCCATTTTTTGAAGTATTTTGGTAGTAGAAGGAAACTCTAGGTTTTACCACCCTTTTTAATAGAGTATTGTACAAATTCTTCTTTAAAGAAAGACAATAAAAGTGATTTGACCTGTGGATGTGAATCCGGAGACGTATCCCGGTGGAGGGGATGAAATCTGTTATCAACCTTGATGCTTCATGTTTTCCTTATTCATGGTTTGATAAAGTTATTTTATGTGCATTTCAAGTTACAATTTTATGTTTTTATTTACATGTTTATGTGATAAATTGTAACTTAATTTTATAAGCCCTTCTGGTCAATTAAAGAGACTTTTTTAAAAGTTTTAGGTGCTCTCAAGTTTTCAAATCACTGGGTATGAGACCATGTGTTACAAAACATTTTGTCACCGTCCCTGCAATCCCTCGTCCCATACATTGGAGGACTTTTCCCGTGACCTGTGAACAGTAAAATGTCCTGAAAACATGTTGATGGCATCCTTCTACAAGAGGGCAAGAATTCTCCTCAAGAACATTTCCTCTAGAAAACCCTAAAAATCCATGTTTTGGCATTGGCGCGGGTAGCCAATTCATCCCTCACACCAATGGGGAAAATGCACACTAGTGGGCGCGCCAGCTGGCACTCTGTCCCTGTGTTATGCACGCGCCAAGCCTTTTAAGGAATTTTTTTTAGCAATAGAAGGTGAAAGTTTGATTCTAACAACTTCAGAACGGATCGTCAACATGAGATTGGGTTGTTTGCCTCCGGATCTCCCTGTTTAAGAAGTGGTTTTCCACCTCTCATGGAACCTTCCTAAGAGATAGGACTCTCCCCCATGATTATAGGGAGCCTAACCTCTCCTTCTCCCTCTATAAAAGCCTGCCCTCTCCATTTGCTAGCTAGCTGAACTTTTGGGAAGGAAATTATAGCTAAGTGACAATCAAGAGCAGAGCTAAGGAGAACCCTGTGAGAGACAGAGTTTTTTTGAATCCCTGATGAGCTTTGTGAGACACGTCCCACTGGAACCCCGTCGAAGGAAGATCATGACGTCAGAGCATCGTTTGTAATCGTTCTCTCGTATCTTAATATACATGACTTTGCTATTGGTTCCATGATTGTGTTTTTCTATTATACAATGCAATTTCATTCGTTCCTCTCTGACTGATCGATAGTTATAAAAGTGTGAAATATTATGTTGCATGTTGCCTTTCTTTTTTACATGTGCACCGGTATCTGGATGCAGTAAGCTCACAAATCGTGACTTGTCCAGCTAGGAACAGAAGCGCCACTTCTTCTTCGACAACAGCAGCGAAGGAATCACAGTAAGCGATCTATCGCGACTCTATCTTTTGTAACTAGGAACCAATAACTTTGTGTGTTTTGATTGTTGCTAGACCCACTCTAGGGTTAGTGGGATCGCCTCTGTCCGGAGAGCGGGGTATCAACCTGGACCACCATACGGTCCTGGGGAGCAAACCCATCCTTCTCAACCTTTGGTGCAACCTCAGCAGCCTCATTTTCCAATTGGTCAAAATGTGGCATAGATAGGACCATCTTGTGGTCTTGTCAAAGGTTAACCTGGTTATCAGGCACAACCTGGCCCACTCCTGCCATTAGGCCAACCTGCTCAGTCGGGTCCACCTGGAGTCCCTCATCAGCCAGGTCATCCTGTTCAACGAGGGCAACCTGCACAGCCAAGTCAACTTGTTCAACCAGGACAACCTGTACAGCCTGTTAACCCTGCTCAGTCGTCGATCTATTCTTTACCACAGCCAAATCCACCTGTGCACCTGACTTATCCGACCCAGTAGGGCCCCACTTACCAGCAACCCGTTCGACCCCAAGGCGGCTATTACCTTCAAGTTCAGTCTCGACCGGTTTACAACCCGCCCCAAGGTTCTAGTTATTTCCCTCAACGGCCAGGCTATACTTATACTCAGCAGCACAATCCGTACACTGCTCAATCGGGGCCTACGTATAATCATAATCAGTACCCTGGTTATCAACCCCCGTATCCTAGTTATCAGCTACCATATCAACCTCATTATCCGGCTTATACCCCTTATGGTCATAATCCTCCAGGACAGAACCAATGGGGGCAGATTTATTCTCAACCAAGATGGAGTACAGGCACAGGTCCTTATCAGGGACCTGGCATGCCTTTTAACCCTCAATTACCTTTTCTTGCCACGTTGGAGTTACCGGACGTGTCCAAATTGACCAATGATCTAATTCTTCATAATCCATATTGGCCTCCAGTTCCGACGAAGGTGCCTGGTGATTGTCCTAAGTTTGAAGGAAAATCTGGAGAAGACCCACAAGCACATTTCATGACATACCACTTATGGTGTTCTTCGAATTCTTGGATCGATGACTCGATTCGTCTACATCTTTTGCAGCATACTCTCACCGGTGTTGCTGCTAAATGGTATATAGAACTACCCCATGGTATTTTTCAAGATTTTAATACTCTAGCTATGGAATTCCTGATGAATTTCCAGTTACCTATTAGTTACGAAGTTAGGACGCATCTCCTGACATCTCTAAAATAGGACAAAGCTACTCATATTTCATATCACATTCACGAATGGAGATGTCGTCGTCATTTGATCAAGTTTGACATTCCTGGTCAGCTTCTAACTCACTGGTTCACTACCTCCTTTGTCAACAAGATTGCATAAGACATTGCTGTGGGGGCATGTGTAACCGAGGAACAAGCCATTGCTCGTGCCCAGTACCTTGATTTAGTGTACTCCCAGTCTGGCATGCTATATGACATCTTGACTGATGCCCCGCGACCAGGGACCTCTAAAGCACCGACTACTCCATCAGTAGACGGTGTTATTGGTTCCATCTCTTAGACTTCTCACAAGTCTTCCAATGGGAAGCAGAAATCGAATTCTTCCAACAATTCTGCTCCTCAAACTACCCCAGATTCTGGTAAGACTGCGGAGGTCAACGTCGTTCAGGCCAATCCTGCGGACAAGACTTCCAAAGGGAAGAATAAGGGCAAAGGCAAAGCCAAATCCGATGCCCCAAAACTAGAATCGTCCAAACTACGTGTTGATGATGGTTCACAACGCAAACCGAAGTACCCTTTATTGATCTATGATGAAGACCACTACACCAATGAATATCCTAGACGATCTGAGGTTAGTCAACTTTTTAAGGGCTCTAAGGGAACTCTGGTAGTTCTTAAGGAACCTTTTCCATATCAGTAGACCCAGATGGTCAAGCAGCCTTCACCATCTGCACCATTTGGGTCTCAGGTTTTCATGATGAATGGTGTTGCACATGTTTCTATTGCCACTCGATCAAAGGATTATGCCGAATCACGCCAGGCAGCTGGGAAGGAAGTCGTTGATGGCCCTCCTCCCCCACCTGCCTCTGGTCCTCTTGAGATTGAAAGGCCCAGTGCTGAACCCATTGTACAACCACCTTCCAAAGGTGTTCTCTGAAAATCTTCCTATAATCCGAACGCCCATGCCGCTCAGCATTACAGCATTGTTGAGGATTTGGCACAAGCGCCTTTCGCGATGTCCACATTGGAAGTACTTCAGATTTGTCCGTCTCAACAAAAGGCTTTGTTATCTGTAATCAGCGGAATTGATCCTGCCGATTCTAGCCTTCTCACCTTTTATCTAGAGAATTTTTTCCCCCGACTTCCGCACGAGATCGCACTTGTTATACAAGTCGGTATTAACAGCCTCAATATTCACAGAGCCGTTGTGGATGAAGGTGCCTCTACCTGCGTTATTCCATCTTCTTTCTGGAAGGCCATTGGCTCTTCGGCCCTCACTTCATCTCCAAATTCCCTCAAGGCATTCGATGGAAGGGAATCAAAACCCTTCGGTGTTCTCGCGATTCTACCGATTACATTACAAGATAAGACAGTCAACGTCAAAGTGGAAGTTGTTGATGCCAAAGTCAACTACAATCTTCTACTCAGTTGCAGTTGGACCCATGCCATGTTGTGCATTCCATCCACCCTCTTTCGACTTTTGAATTTTCTAGATGAGGGTAAGATTATTATTGTCAATCAATTGTCTACTTTACCTCATCCTCCGAGAACAACGTACCATACGTGGATCAAATTCCTAATCCCCCCGAAATTATAGGACCTGGTCTTTTCAAGGACCCTGTTCTCATGGGTATTTTTCCCATTACACCATCGAACACTGTTCAAGTCAATATGATCTGTACGTCGGATGACCCATGGATCATCCCTTCTCCTGACAAGTTGCCTCTTTTGGAGAATCGATGCCTCTAACCCCAGTTGAAATCAATTATTGTGAGATCATTGCTGCATCAGATCCTCCTCCCGATGATAATTCTCCTTTGAGCATGGCTCTTGATGTTTATTCTCAATCCCCTTGGCTCGGTGATGCAGATTCGCCTGATCCTTTGAGAGAAGTTTTTCCATTTGACGAAGCTATCGTGGAGACTATGTCTCTCGAAGATCTGCAGTGGAGCGATGGACATCATCGTTCCTCGTTTATGACTGGCCTGGGGGAAATGTATAATTATCTCGAGCGTTTTGCATCTCAGGTTCCCTCTCTACCTCTCCAAACGCCAATATTGACTCATGAAGTATTTTCGGAAGGAAATCTGAGTAATATTACCCAAACGATGCCTATCAACATCTCTGGTAAACCGGGGGTCGTCGAGAACATCCATGTGGGAGTCACTTTTTCTCTCGATGAGATTCAAGTGTACACTAGTCTCTTCCGCGAATTTTGTGATGTTTTCATGTGGTCTTATGAAGAGATGCCTGGAATCGATCCTAGTATCATCGTGCACGAAATTCCCACCTATCCCGGTTCGAAGCCTGTTCGCCATCGCCTGCGTCTAGTGCATCCTCAGAAAGCCACTGCTATAAAAGCTGAAGTTGAGAAAAATCTTAAAGTAGGTTTCATATATCTGATCCGTCTAATAGAATGGGTTTCCAATATTATCCCTGTGGATAAGAAGCAGGGCACAATTCGAGTATGTGTTGACTATCGAGATATCAATCGGGCTTGCCCTAAGGACAACTATCCTACCCCCTTTATAGATCAGATCATTGACGATTGTGCGGGGAGTGAGATATTTTCCCTTATGGACAACTTTTCGGGTTACAATCAAATCAATATCCTTCCATCCGATCAACATAAGACCACTTTCATCTATCCGTGGGGAACATTCGCCTATAAGAAGCTCCCTTTCGACTTAAAAAACACTAGGGCTACCTTCTAGCGTGCCATGTCTTACGCCTTTCACGACATACGCAATGTTGTTCAGCTATACCTGGATGACCTTCCTACTCATTCAGCTCTACACAAAGACCATCCGAAACATCTCCGCTAGATTTTTCTCCACTGCGGATGTTACAACATCAGGCTTAATCCTCATAAGTGCGTCTTCTGCGTTGACATTGGTCAACTTTTAGGATTCATTGTCTCTAAGGACAGAATTATTCTTGACCCTCTCAAGTTCGAGGCTATTGTTAACCTCCCCTCCCCATCCTCATTGCATCAACTTCAGAGTCTTCAAGGGAAAGGGAATTTCTTACGTCGTTCCATCTCAAACTATGCAGAGGTATCCCAAGGGTTTACGGGAATTTTAAAGCAGGATGTTCCCTTCTGTTGGGAGGAGATTGCTCAGCAATATTTCGATAACCTTAAGACATTGCTTGTCAATGCTCCTTTAATCCGTCCTCCAAATTATCATTGCGACTTTACCCTCTATTTGGTTGCCACATTTAGTACGATTGCCATGGTTCTGGTACAGGATGACGATTACGGTAACGAACATGTGATTTACTATCTGTCTCGGAACCTCCTCGACACTGAAACACGTTATGCACATGTCAAGAAGTTAGCGCTGGCCACGGTCCAAGCCATTCATCAGTTTCGCCATTACATCTTGTTACACACAGTAACCGTGATTTCCGACTGCAACCCCATGACTTACATTTTGTCTCGACAATTGCTAGGGGGAAAGTACTCAAATTGGATTTTCATCCTCCAAGATTTTGATTTGGAGCTCACTACTGCCAAATCAAAGAAATCTTTGGTTTTTGCTGATCTCATTTGTTCTCTCCCTACCGACTTTGTTCCGTCTCAATCTGAGGATCATATCCCGGATGAAACTCTCTTCTTAATCAGCACTCTCGATCCATGGTACGGTGATATCATCGTGTACCTCCAGAAATATACCTTCTGGTCTGAGTTAATGAAGGATGCTTGACATCGCGTTCGACATCAGTCGCAACCATATCGCATTGTTGGAGATACCCTATATCGTGTCAGAGTCGATTTTGTACTTCGTCGGTGTTTGACCTTAGAGGAGGCTGAGAAAGTTCTGAATCACTATCATAGTGGCACCTATGGCAATCACATGTCTGGTTATGCTACCGCACAGAAGATCCTTTGTGCGGGCTATTTCTGGACATCTATATTTAAAGACTATATTGTTGCAGTACGAAAGTGTCATGAGTGCCAGATATTCCAACACAAGATGCGTGCGTTGCCTCTCCCATTACATCTTGTCATTACTGTAGGCCCTTTTTCCAAATGGGGCATTGATTTTATGACGTCTAACCCTCACTCGGCAGGGGGGCATGCTTATATCATCGTTGTCGTAGATTATTTCACCAAGTGGGCCGAAGCGATGCTTACACTGGCTGCAGATGGTAAGACAACTACACAATTCATTTTCAACCATGTGATCATGCATTTCGGTGTTCCTCAAGCCATCATCACTGATCATGGCTCTCATTTTCAGGACTATATGATGGCAGAGCTAACATCTAAGTTGGGCTTGCATCACGACAGCTCAACACCATACTACCCTCAGGCAAATGGCTAGGTTGAAGCCGTGAACAAAGTACTTGTCACGATGCTTCAACAAACAATTGGTATACACAAATCAAGTTGGCATCTCCAATTGTTTTCAACTTTCTGGGCATACCGAACGTTAGTGAAGAGTGCGACCGGATTCACACCATTTTAGTTGGTGTATGGGCTGGAAGCTACTCTTCCAGTTGAATTTGAGATCCCTTCACTGAAATTGGTTGTGGAATTACTGCCCGACACTTCCCCGGAGGAAGAACGTCTCCTATATCTCGAGAGATTGGACAAAACTCGCCGCTTGGATAACTTGGTTATCGAGGCACAAAAAAAGCGGGTTAAAGCTCATTTCGATCAAACGGTTTCTCCACGCTTTTTTATTGAATGGGACCTCATCCTCTTGTATGATCAAGCCCATGACAAGCTTGAGGCAGGAAAATTCCAACCTATGTGGCATGGGCCCTATATCGTTAAACGAGTGTTGAAAAATGGGGCTTATGAGCTGATCGATTATGAAGGTCTTCCTTTGGCGCAACCCAGAAATGGGTTGTACCTGAAGAAATATTAAGCTTGAATCATTCTTGCATAGTATATGTACATAGGTGATTTTTTCATTTTTGTGCATGTGTGGTGTGGTGTGCTTTGTAAAGCGTTTTTTTCTTATCTGGTCTTCCTGATTGTGCAGATGTCTATTACTCCTTATGTCAGTTTCACGGATGGTGCCTCTCACAGTACCAGGAACCTGTCTTCGGCAAACTGGGTAATTTACAATCCTGCTGGTGAGTTGGTTAATTTACAAGGTGTTTGTCTAGGGCCTGCTACAAATAATGTCGCGGAATATAGTGCCATTTTGGAATTATTAAACGAGGCTTTAAACCTCGGTATCCACGCATTACTTTTACATCTAGATTCACAGCTTGTGGTTTTACAGCTCAATGGTCGTTATTTAGTTAGAAACCCATGCATTTTAAGACTGTATCTACGTATTCGTTTACTTGAAAGAAATTTTGATTACATTACATATCAGCATATACCAAGATGAATGAATACATTAACAGATGCAGTAGCCAACATGGTATTATATAGACATTTACGCAATTTATAAAAAACATCATCATATGTAAACAAGATCCATGTAGAAAATAGATGTATATATATATGTCGAGTGTTTGCGACGTGTGAATCATATAAAACCCAAAATATACATGTTTTTTTCAGTTACATCTGGAGACAACATGTCTCTCAAAAAATATGCATATAAAAATCTTAGGCAACTAATCGGCATGGTGCTCATGGTAGCACGTCACTGCCCGCACCAACCGCCTCAGTAAGCGGTGGAGTCGACTCAGCACCCCTACGGTGTGCCTCTGATAAGCTAAGGGAACATCAGCTAAAAAAGCATAATCTGGAACTCTGCGAGCAATCCCCTCTAAGTTCTACACAAGCTTGTCCCTCTCGCCCCCCTCACCTTGAGGGTCATAAGCGAGATGGGTCCTCCTCACTACTGGTGTCATCCCGGCGGGCCTCTCTGGGCTGACATCTGCATACATATAGGATCAGTTGTTAAGACATGCATGTATACCAAAAAATCATAAAACTCATAAAATTAAAAATATTCTTACCTAGCTCCTCATCCTAGTCCTCTCCTTCTGAGAGCAGAAGGTTTGGGTCTCCACTAAAATCAGTGCTCGCATAGGGCTAGTCCTCTATGACGATCAACTGTCGTTGGAGCCATCCAAAGAACTCGGGCCGCCATGACATCTATTGGCCGCCCCCTGCCTTGGGCATCAATGCTGCCCATCGAGCCATCCATGGCTCTCTCAATGGTGGATCCGGGACTATATCCCCCTAGCACTAGAAGATAGGTAGTCGTTCCAGGAAGAATGATACCAAAATTGACCCGTATCCAAACTGTTTCACTTTGGTCTTTTTGCATTTGTTCAGTTGCCGTTTGATGTTCATAGTCATGGTTGTGGCCCAGTCAAACACTATTGGGTTCATGCACTCTGAGGCAAGAAGGATTTGTGTCTTGGTAGCCTCGTGCGGTGCCTGCGACCCCGCAGCCCGTGTAGTAGTATGTATCACTACTCTGAGTGCTAGATCAGGAACAGTCTAAATGTCTACCTTTCCGCTATCTGACCCTTTGCGTGCCCCTGCGCACACCCTGTCCATGACCATTGTCATGTTTTCCCCTGAGGGCCTGGTGCTAATCAAGATAGGAACTGGACCCCTGCATGACAGTCCAGTGATGAAGTACATGTCTGACACTTCGAGCTCAAGTACTTGATCTCGAAGTTTAAACTTCTCCTCGTCCTCATCCCAGATGCTAATCAGATATTGCAGTAGTTCGGGTTGAGCCCGTAGACATGGCGTTAGGAAGAATTTTTTCAAACCACAATTTTGGAGAGCATTCATACACTGCTCATTTCCCATTGCCAACTCATCTTCCTCACTGTGCTCTCTTTCCTTCCATTAAATTACCATTTTTTCTTTGTACCTGCATCAATTTGGTCATAAACACATTGTAAGATCCCTTGGGTACTTAAAACAACCATTAATTGGCTCAATTTTTGTTAAATTTAAACGAAATATTAGGTTGTGCAGTTGGCATGGTTATTTTTCTAACAGTCGTGCCACCTGGCGCGGCCCTTGTGTGAAAAAGGGTTGGTTGGTGCGGGTTCGTGCTTGATACCCGCGCCAACCGCGGAGGCCCTAATTTTGCAATTCCTCCCCTCAGGGATGCCAAATGACAATTAAAAGCTATGAAATATGGCTTAAAAGATGGCTAATGGAAGCGGCTCTTACCTGAAGAAGACAAAATCTGGATCAGTGCACTGAATTGTTCATAATCGTCACCTCAAGATCGCAAAGGAAATGGCTCACTATCACTCTGAAAAGAGGTAAAAAGGTGAAAAGTAAATAAGTTTTTACTATTGGTAATATTTATAACTTTTCAAAATCAAATTAGGTTTTGGGACTAGTTTTTCCGATATTTTATTATATTTTTTGTCAAAAAATGGGTTTTACACTTGCTTTTGTGCAGCAACAGGTTTTCACGTGATTAGGACAACGACACGAGTTGTATTTTATACTTTTTCAAACTTGGTAAAAACACGAAAAATTCACTATTGGAGTCACCTTTCAGCTCTTTTCTGACTCTCTAAAACTTAAAAGATCGCCGAGTCACTTGTCATTTTGAGCTCGTTAAATTGGCTGCAAAACGACATCTACCCTGTATACAATTACTCCTTATTCAAGCTGGGATAGATTATTTACGAAAAAGGAATACCCTAGCCTATTGCGACTAGTAGGTTCTCTCAGACATAGTTTTCTACCTTTTCGGATCTGTGAGACTATCTACGAAAAGGGACTACTGGATTTTTCTTTTCCGTTGTCTTTTCAAACTCTCTAAACATGAAAAAACATTGAGTTCTTCCTTTGTCAGACTCGTTAAAAACTGATGACATCGAACTCTGTCGTAATTACGTTACTCGAGTTCCTCCTTCCTAGGGCTCATTAAATGTACTAGGTTGGCTTTATCCAAAGGACAAACTTATATCGTAAGCACATGTTATCCCCTTCAAGCTTGTTTTCAAAAATAATTGGGGTACTCGCCAGAAATGGTGGGGGGAAAATGGAACCAGTATTATAGTCATGTCGGCAATATGTCGCTCTTGAACATGGCACTTGTCTGCATTCGTGTCGGGTTGGGGACATCTCATCTTGTTATCTGCTTGCCTTCATGGGTTTGGGTAATCTCTTTTGATCGCTCATCTACTCTTTGCCACGTCACCATGACCTCAGATCCTGTGATGTCAAATACTGTCAAATCCAATGTCGTGTTGTTGATATTTTCAAGAGAAGTTGGCCTCTGCAGTTTTCAACCTCCCTCTGATTCTCTATTGGTCTTGATTCACAAACATTATGTCCCTCTGTCTCGTGTCGATGATGTGGGAAACATTATGGCCCACCTTCGATCAAGGTCACTTCCTGTCGACTTCAGCTCATTATCCAGGAAGTTGATCTAGAGACTCCCTTCAGGTACCTTGGAGCTTGAATTCCTCAATGGTAGGTTATTTGCATTCAACGCAAGGTTTTCATTATTGGCCTTCAATTGGATGATTTTGCGGGTGTTCGACGCCAGCTCACTGTTCACATTCTGTCGATTGTACCTCTTGTACCTTGAGAGCCATCGTCATTATTGGTGGTTCCTCTCGCGTACGTTAACGGCTTTCATTATTGGCTGGTAATCAGACGATGTTCTTGCATGTTCGACTTCAACTCACTTATTCGCATGCTCAAACTTGTACTCTATTGGGGTCGAGATGGAGCGCAAGACCCTGGATTTTGTATGATAAACATCCAGGCTGCGGTTTCTTTGTGGATTATTATGATTTATTACATGAATCATTCGATTAGATGGTTGTTACCATACCTAAGTCTACTTGTTGATCCTTATTTACTGGATGGCTACATCCATACCTTGGATCCCAGTTTTTGTACACTCTATTATGGATGGTTGCACCCATACCACATATCATGCATCAGAGATATCAGTTGTATTTGTATTCGCAGGTCTTCTGACGATAGTGTTTTCAGCTGGGCACGTTCTCATAAAGCATTTCACCCCTCCATCTCTCTCAGACCTCATGCTTTAGGGGGCATCTGTTACACAACATTTTGTCACTGTCCCTACAATCCCTCATCCTGTACATTGGAGGAATTTTCCCGTGACCTGTGAATAGTAAAATTTCCTGAAAACACCTTGATGGAATCCTTTTGCATAAGGACAAGAATTCTCCTCAAGAGAATTTCCTCTGGAAAACCCTAAAAATCCATGTTTTGGCATTGGCGATGGTAGTCAGTTCATCCCTCGTGCCAATGGGGAACATGCACACTAGTGGGCGTGCCAGCTAGTGCTCTATCCCTGTGTTATGCTCACGCCAAGCCTTTTAAGGAATTATTTTTAACAATAGAAGGTGGAAGTTTTATTCTAACAACTTCAAAACGGAACATCAAAATGAGGTTGGGTTGTTTGCCTCCAGATCTCCCTGATTAGGAAGTGGTTTTCCACCTCTCATGGAACCTTCCTAAGAGATAGGACTCTCCCCCATGATTATAGGGAGCCTAACCTCTCCTTGTCCCTCTATAAAAGCCTACCCTCTCCATTTTCTAGCTAGCTAAACTTTTGGGAAGGAAATTATAGCTAAGTGACAATCAAGAGCAGAGCTAAGGAGAACCCTGTGTGAGAGAGAGTTCTGTCGAATCCCTGTCGAGCTTTGTGAGACACGTCCCACTGGAACCCTGTCGAAGGAAGATCACGACGTCAAAGCATCAGTTGTAATCGTTCTCTCGTATATTAATATACATGACTCTACTATTGGTTCCATGATTGTGCTTTTATATTATACAATGCAATTTCATTTGTTCCTCTCTGACTGATCGATAGTTATAAAAGTGTGAAATATTACGTTGCATGTTGTCTTTCTTCTTTGCATGTGTACCGGTATCGAGATGCAGCAAGCTCACGAATCGTGACCTATCTAGCTAGGAACGAAAGCGCCACTTCTTCTTCGACAACAACAGTGAAGGAATCACGGTAAGCAATCTATCGCAACTCTATCTTTTGTAACTAGGAACCAATAACTTTGCGTGTTTCGATTGTTGCTAGACCCACTTTAGGGCTAGTGGGATCACCTCTTTGCACAGAGGGTATTTACCTCCACAACACCATGTTTTATAGATTTGTAGGGATTTTGGTAAACCATGGGGAAAACATCAAATCAAGCATGGTTTCTTGAACTTGAAGAGATCAATCAAACTATTTAGGCATAGAATTCAAAGTTAAGAAGTTTGCTTCAAATCTCAAAAGAGGAGAAAAAATAATTGAAGAATCATGGAGAATTCCTCATAGACATTATACAATAATTTCAACTGGACCTATAATATAAGGAGGATTTGTTGGTTAAGCCTCAACAAGAGTTAAGTACGGGAAGTTCCTTCGAGATGGAAAGTGACAAAATTATTACATTTTTTCTACACGATGAGCATGATGTTTTTAATATTTCATCAGCAACAAATTCAAATGAGAAGAAAGAAGAAATATCAGAATTCAAGGAGGATACCTCAAGAATCAAAAAATATTATATGAGCATGTTTTTTCCTCAGTGAAAAAATAAGGTAAGTGGTAATCATTTACATTATTTCTTATCACCTGAAAATAATGGTTTCAGTTCTTTTGCAGCCTTCAAGAAGCATACCAAGGGTGTAGATATGAAGCTATTGACCAAGATGGGGTATAAGGGAGGAGGCCTTGGATTGAATGGCCAAGGAATTATCCATCTGGTCGAAGTAAACAAGAGATTTGGTTTCGAAGGTTTGGGTTATGGTGAAATGGGAGAATGTTCAAAAAACTCCAAAGTGAAGTATTCTTCTAGTAAATACATCGGAACATAACAATAGCAGCTCTTGGGTGTCATGTTCTTTCTTCTATAATCGAGGGCATAATAAGGCATGTTTTTGGGATTTTCATCCATAATTGAAATCACACTAGCTTAAAGTATGAAAAAGTAACGAGTGAATGGGAGAAGTAATTCAAAATCAGAAAATAGTAGCCAATAAGAATTCTCCCAAGTATAGTTCTAATGGTTCTTCCAAACGTGCGATATTTTGTAATTTATGTGGAAAAAAATAATCATTGTTTTGCATAATGTTGAAAATATAAAGTTTATGGTATAAAAACTAGGGTAAGCAAAAGTAAACCACAAAAAAAATCATTATCTTCGCGTAAAGAAAGAGAAACTCATGACTGATAAAAGCGGAAGGATTCAACCGCATCATTGTCCTCAAGTTTGGATAAAAAATTTCACAATCCACCAAAGAAAAAGGAATCTACAAAATTTTAACAAGTGGTCAGTAAGCCCTAAGCAAGTCATTATGAAAACAAAGAGCCTCTTACATGGATTGGAGATAAATGGCTATAATTTCTACATAATTGAAATTTTATTACTATGGTAGCTTCCAAAAACACAAATGTATGTGTGTGCAAGTTATGGAATTCATGAAGTGAACGTTTATCGTGAAAATTTGTTTTTTTCATTAAAATAATGAGGAAAACTATGTAAGAACTATGTTGATCTGAGGATTATGTCAATAGTTGGTTTTTATTTCAGACCGTACACTCTTAAAAAAAAAAAAAACTAAAACCACATGGATCTATGATGCAGCCTGTGGATAATAATATTTCAAGTGTTATGGTTCCCTGGATTTATTTTGGCATTTAGAGGATAGTTGCTTCTATTCCATAAATTATTTGACCCACTACTCTTGCTTCTCAATTCACATGAGGTGGAGGCATACCATCATCTATTCTACTGTTATCATAATGATCATGGTCCATTGGAAGTGGGCTTAATTAATCAACATGCTTCACTCTCTAAATGCGTTGATAAATGGAGAAACAAATGGATAGTTTTTGATATTTGATGCATGGATACTACGGATGTGTTCCTAGTGCCGAATCATTGGTGAGTGGTTACATGTGTTTTGGGTTCACATTGAATGGATTCCATGAAAATCTTGGCCATTGTTCAGATTCAATGGTTCCACAATAAATTGGTGGTGGTTATGGCACAATTAAGGAAAAATTTTCGTTACCCGTGCAATATTGAAATTCATAGTCCAACATCAATTCTAGAATTTACATTGCATTGGGAAAACATGGATTGGTGGCATGCAAAATATTTCACGGAATCTTGTGAATGTTTATCCTATGTAGAAAATGTCAATATAGACAAATTTTGGCTTAGAAATTGTTGTGAGTAATTTCATATTTGGTGGAGTTAGTTGCATGGAAGATGGTGCTAGAGATGCATGGAGTTGCATGCGTTAATTCTTATTTTGTAGAGAATTTTGGACATTTGATGGATTTGATGGATTTATAGTTGGGTGGTTGTTTTTAATTTGGAAGACATAGATTAGGTGGCATATTTCCACGTTATTACGTGGACCATGCCACAGGAAATATTATTAATCCAACAATGGTTCAACCCAAATCAATCGGAGGCAGTTACATTGCACGTATCAACCATTCAATGGGATTAATTTGTGTAATAGATATGACCCACACTCAGTGATAGTATTACGTGGCTCCAGTTCAGTTACCACATCTACAATACATTTATGATTAACGTTTTTAATTCCACAACGACAGGCTTCGTCTACAAAGAGGGACTAGAGGTAAACCTTCCTCCTCTTAGACTCTTCTTATAAATATGCCATCCATTCTCGACCCCCCACCTGCCCAAGGAAAATTAGGCTCAGACGGATCCTTGGTTGTTTTTGGTGGAGAAAACTATGGAAGTTCCCTCCCTAGAAAACTCTCACTCAGATCTAGAAAATATTCCAAGAAATATCTCACTCAGATCTAGAAAATATTCCTAGAAATATCTCACTCAGATCTAGAAAATATTCTTTAATTGTATTTAGAGACAACCCTAATATGTTGTTTTAATGGATTTTGGCCTCGCACGACTAGTCTCTACCAATGGATCCATATAGTATGGACTAAGAATTGCAAGGTTTATTTTTTTCTCAAAAGGCTTATTTATTTTGTTATTTGAGGAATCATAATATTATCAGAAAGCTTTATCTAAAGGGCCCTAATTTTTGGGCAATGCTAGATTTTTGTAATCCCTTGGTTCCCATATTTTGACCCATCCACAACTGTCATTATGAAGATTCCAATATGGGTAAGACTTCCTAATATGATAGGTCACTTGTGGAACTACACAATCTTTCAGGGAATTGGAGACTCTCTGGGTCATTACCTTGCTACTAATGCCTCTTGTCTATATCTTGTTGTGTGCACCAATGGTATAATTTTTGTTGAAATCAATATCAATAAAGGGTTTCCATACCAAATAAATTTATAAATCGATAATTTTCACTGGACCCAGGATCTGGACTATGAGAATACTTACTTTTGTTGCCTCTTATTTCATCAAATAGGCCACTTACAAAATTCTTGCCAAATATTTAATTCTCAGCAAAATTGGATCATTCACAATTCCATATCTAAAATTTGGAAGCCCTAGAACATTCCTATGGAGGGAAAGGCCTCCTCTAAGCTAAATGAAGAATATGATGATGAAATCAATTCATGGGACAAGGTCCAAGATTCAAGGCCTGAAACATCTGTTGTAGCTCTTGGCATTGACCATGCTCCTTCGACAAGCATAGAGATATTGAATAGTAATGCTTCTCTGGGTATAATAAAATGAGCTCATGAGTCAGCTTCTTCGGACTATTATAAGTAATATCCTTTAGTGCACAATGATAAATTTTAGATCACTTTGATCAAATCACCTTTGTAAGCTTGGGTCAAGGTTTTGAAAAAGAAAGGAAAGAAAGGTCACCTTGAAGATTAGCTCCAATTTGGGTGATTCGCCTCTCTAGTTTTATCTTTTGTCCCTTTACCTTTAATTTGTTATTCTTAGTACCAATTATCATTGCTTTGATACCATTAGTATAGGGAAAATTGTGCCAGAAAATGAGGCATGATAGCAAATGATATAATTTTATTTCTATTTAATCATTAATTTTTTAAACTTAAAAATATATATATTAAAAAAATAACACTCCATTACAAAATAAATCCAATGAACATAAAAATATTTTTTTTTTTAAATTAAATCTTATTTAATAAGGGAAAGTAAAAATTGAATGGTTATTGACTCTACTAGGCTTTTCAAATTGCTCTGTTAGGGTTTTCGCCTGAACCCTGAATCACCCTCGTTAGGCTGAGAATGCTCAATCATCTCGATCTCAAGCATTCTCTGACAACCCTGTTACGCTTAGATCTGCTATAACACAGAGGCCCATGAGTGGTCCCCTGCCTAGGTAGGGGGGTGGTTTGTCCTTGTATAAAGAAGTCGAATTATGCACATCGTTCGTCTAGGTTTCCAGACCAGGGTCATGAGGCACATGAGTGGTCCCCCACCTTGGCGAGGGGGGGGTTTAGTCCTCGTATAAAGATGTTGCAATCCGGAAGTCATTTTTCTACGCTTCCAGACCAGGGGTCAGAGGCCCCTCCTCTTCCATGACGGCTTTGGAAACTCCAGTGATGGGGGCGTAGTGGCAAGCTAGGAGTAAAAACCACTGCCTCTCAAAAGCGGAGAAGAACCCCAAGTTCATTATCCTGAATAACCGACTGGAAAAATCAATACAATAGGTGAAGGATCACGCTATGATCTACAAGGTCCTGGGTATTTGGCCAAGAGAATAGGACATTCTCCAATGGATCCAGAACAAAAGTGCTTCGAGGGGTCAAATCGAACTTAGATTGCGAGAAAAAGGCTTCTTCATGGCGATCTTTGAAGATTTAGAAGACCAAAAATGGATCTTTGAGAATGGCCCCTACTTTATTAGTGTAGGTCTCTTCCTCTGTTATTGGAAGGAATGTTACAACCACGATAAGGAGGAATTCTAGGTAGCTCTAGTTTGAGTTAGGTTGCACTCCCTCCCAGATGATTTATGGGAGTCTAACATCTTGGAATGAATAGGCAAATCGATCAGGCAGTTTGTGAAAGTCTTGAAGATAATCAAGAGGAGAATACATGCAGCCTATTCTCGCATCTATGTGCACATGAAAATATCTCAACCCTTTCCTAAATCTATATATCTGGTCTATCATGATTCCACCTGGACTCAACCCTTGGACTATGAGAATGTCCCCTTCAAGTGTCTCCACTGCCATGAATACAACCACATGTTCCATGATTGTTCTCTCACTCTAGCTGAGGAGGCCACCCAAGCATCTTTTTGAAGAGATGAGGTGGGCTTTCATCAAGTGGGAGGCCGGCACTCGAGCCAACGTAGCCCCCTTAGAGGCCCGATCTCGACCCGCCCAGCCTAAGGGAGATGCCAACCCGTTCGTCATTCTCGAAGTCTCAGATCCAGCAGAAGAGCACACTATTGAGATCCCAGCAATCTCCCAACTTCCACTCCAAACCATGGAGATCGAAAAACTTGTCCCTTCTCAAGGGGATAAAGTGATAACCCAAAGGAAAACATCAAAATCAATTGAGAATGATTGCAGATTCAAGGGGACCCTAACCTAGACAAGTAAAGTTTTAGAGATGGAGGAGAAGCACAACTGATTAGGTCCCGAGGAAAATAAATTGTTGGATATCTTCATATTGTGGTCAAGATTAGACATCAAATATATTCCAACAAATCAATTACATCATTTTAGTAACATCTTCAATAAATGGAGCACCAGATCCGAGAAACTAGAAATGGATCTAAAACCCCCAAGGAGAGAAGGTGGCCCCCTGGAAATCACTTATCCCAATCTAGGAGCAGCCAAGAAAGAAAATAAATGAATGAAAATGACCAAGGAAGTAATCAGAGAATAAAGTGAACTCTTTTTGAACTTAGGCCATATGGGACATAACGGATTATTTTCCTAGATCCACCCCTCATTCTCAATGAATATCCTATCATACAATGTGTGGGGCTTAAATAGCAAAGGTAAGCTCTGATCTCTTAAGGAAAATATTTCTAAGTATAAGCTAGATATAGTTATGATACAAAAAAATATATGACTGCAGATAAGTTCAAAGAGGCCAGGAACTTTTTATGGAGGCAGAGTGAAGTCATGACAATAGACACCATAGGAGCGGCGGGGGGAATTGTTATCCTATGGAACCGAAGAATTTTATCTTCAAGTACTGGTCAGGGACTCGTTAATCCTTAACAGGTAGTCTAAGACCCATAGGCTATAAATTTTGTATCAGTTTAACAATGGTCTATGGTCCGAAAACCCCCCTAGAGAAGGACGTGTTCCTTAGTAATCCTCAAGCTATCAGCACGACTAGGTCCGACCCGAAATGGATCATTAGAGAATACTTCAATAGCATTATATCCCTTGAGTAGTAAAGAGGAGGAATAAGAATATTGGAAGTTGCCTCAAAATAATTTAACGATCTCATATAGGAGCTTCAGTTGGATACTAAATCAAGCCTCCACACTTGGAATAACAACAGAGGAGGACGACACCAGACAACCTGCTACTTGGATATATTCATGCTAGTTGAGGAGCTAATCCTTAAGGACCTCCCCATGGAAGCTTCCATCCTCCCCTCCATGGGGTCATATCATTGACCCATTTTCAAAAATATATCCTTATCTTCCCCGCCTAAGAACAAACCCTTTCGGTTCAAGAGTTTCTAGTTGAGACACATGGGTTCCCTTGATAAGATTGGTGTGTGGTGGAAGGAGCTTGAAGTGGAACTTAGAACCCACATGTAGGTTTTCTAGAGGAAAATTAAGGCCCTCAAGATGAACATCAATACTTGGAATTGTATAAAATATAAAAATGGGATTCAAATTGATCTTGTAATGTACTAAAACAAAATATTGAATCCTTATACAATTTTCGGATTCAAAAAAGATCGCACAATCACATAACAAGTAAGAGAAAGAGACAATCAATCGCACAACACAAGATGTATATATGGAAATAAACTGCTCAAAACCCCTTTATATCTATATTTCATATGGTCAATGTCATGAAACAATACAGTGCTCTTTCTCCACTGAGAAACTTCTTGCACTCTTCTGACTCTCTCACTTTGATCTAGCTTGGATTTCACTTGCAATCAAAGCAAGTTTGGTCCAATATTTAACCTATTGCTTTCCTATGTCTGGCATGCCTTCCTTACACATTCTTGGGTTAATTGAGCCCATATTAATTAGGAAAATATCAATTAATGTTTTTGCAATCCTTCAAGGCCTTCTCGATGGCCTCATGCATGACATGTACAATTTTCTAATAGTGCAACTGATAGATCTATTCCCTTTAACCTAAGTCTTGACTGGGACTTCCTTAGAACTGACATGCAATAGCTATTTATAGTGAATTATCAGTTAACTGATTGATCACTAAATGTGAATCATTTCATATTTAATTCGTTGGACCTCTCACTAGCTCATCTCTCAATTAGAACTAGTTAAATTGATTTTAGCTCAATTAATTGAGTTAACTAATTACAACTCACAAATAACTATAACTGGACCCCCTAGAATCTAAGAAGAACCCTACATGCCTCCTCTTTGACCCTCAACTCAAATTTCCTAAGCTAATTATTCCTAACTCAGTTAACTAATACAAGTTGTCATGAGATGAAATTACAAATTTTCTTCAAAATTTAATTAAGGGGAAATTAAATCAGAATCCTCATATGATGCCATTTCTGGGTGCCATTTTCTAGTTTCCATTTATGGTTTTTGTTTCAATGTTTCTTGTTTACAATTTCAACACTCCCTCTCAACAAGAAAGGAATTCAATCTATCCCAATCTGATACCTTTGGAATGTTCTGCATGCAACACTTCTCTAGTTTTGTTTGCTCCTGAAACTCCTAAAACTAAATAGCCTCCAAAAAAAAATTGAATCAGTATGATACATCTATCATTAGAGTCTCTAACTGCTTCTATATACTACACTTTCTACTGGAAACTCTGTGTTTCTAATGACTTTGTATATGTTCCCTTTGCACTGCTGCCTACAGCTTTGATATGCACTCCAGTATCTGACAATTGTCACTTTTATTTTTGTCTTCCTGACATCTAACTGCATCAATCCTACTAATCCTTCCTGCTACTATGTATTATGGGATCCTTGTAGCCAAGTATGATCCATTAGACAAGCCATCTCAATGGATCCTGCCAAAAATTATTCCCTTGGGATTATGTCTGCACATCTCCCCACCTCTCACCTGTGTGCTCCCTCTACCCATTTGGCTTGAAATTTCCCCCTCCTGAAGGCCTCTACTTGAGTGGACGCCTCCACTCAGTCTCCTCTCTGCTTCTCCAATTTTGGTTTCTCCACAACCTTCTAAGATTGCTTCTGAGGATGCATGTTGAGAGGTAATTTGTGCTCCCTCTCAACCACCAAGTCACTAACCTCTACTTTTATCCTCAAATTTTTTCATGCATCTTTGACCTCGAGGGTATATAGCTTCTTGACTCTTAAACTGATATGCTTAACCCATCCCGTGGTGATGTGTCTAAGGAACACCTTTCCTTTTCTAAATATGACATCATAACCATGACCTTCCAATATCGCTACAAAGACAAGATTCTTCTTTAGTCCTAGAACATACAAAACATTTTTCAGTTTGAGAGGGAAGCCAGACTCCCTTGGAAAGGTAATTGTACCTATGTTGGTCGCGTTATACCTCTCATCATCTCTAAACTCTATGTTCTGTTGGAGGTCCTTCTCTTCCAAGTCACTAAAGATATCTCTAATTCCCATCATATGGAACAAGCCACCGCTATCTAGATACCACATGCAACCCATTATAGTGTTGGCCATGCATGAAATGAGAATAAAATCAAGCTCAAACTGTGAATCTAGCGCTTCACCCACTGCAACTGCGGGATCCTTCATGTTTACCTTCTTCTGTGTACACTTCGAGGCATAGTACTCGTGCTTGTGACAATGAAAACACTTGATCTTGGACAAGTCTCTTTCCCTCTTTGCCTTGGGACTTCTTTCCATTTTCTTTCTTTCCTTTTCCAACTATTGAAAAATATTCTTCTTTTTCTATGTTGAAGGTCCCATCTCTGGTGCTCCTCCTTATCTCTTCTATTACCAAGCCATACCACAAACGCTCCCATTCTAGTAGCTTCTCCCTCCCATTCACAGAGCCCTGGTAACTATGCCAGCTCTTGGGAAGGCCTAGAAGAGATAGGCCCACCAAATCATCGTGGGCTACTATCACACCAACACTTCCAAGCTCTTCTTGACATTGAGTGAACTTCGTCAAGTATTTTGGTATCGTCTCGCCCTCCTCCATATTGATCTTTTCGAGCTTGTATTTCAGTGCCAAATTCATGTGGTCGTTTCTATTCTGAAATAGATCTGTCAAGGCCTTCCACATAGCATATGGAGTTTCCTTACCATGGAGACTCGATACAATATGATCTCTAACTCCTTCTAACACTATCCTTCTTTCCTTTGCTACCTTCTTCCTCCATTCATCAAGAATTTGAGCATCTACTGTTGTGGGCTCTAGAATATCATTTTCTATCATTCATTCAGTCCGTTGACCTCGAGCACTGACTCCATCATGTCTTTCCATGCTATTTAATTTGAATTTCTCTTAAGAGCATATTTGAGTCTCAAGCCATTGAAAGACATCTTCATCTATTGTTGTATCTTGAAGATTAAATATGTAAATTCAAATATGTTCAAGAAAAAAAATTGTTCTTCTCTTCTATTGTGATTCTTGGTGCTCTGATACCATGTAAAAAATATAACAACGGGATTCAAACTGATCTTGTAATGTAATAAAACAAAATATTGAATCATTCTGCAATTTGCGGAAACAAAACACGGTCGCATAATCACATAACAAGTAAGAGAAATAAACAATCAATCGCACAACACAAGATGTATTTGGGGAAAGAAACTATTGAAAACCCATATATCTCTATATTTCATATGGTCCATATCATGAAAAAATACAATGCTCTTTCTCCATTGAGAAATTTCCTGCACTCTGATGACTATTTCACTCTGATCTAGCTTGGATCTGGCTTGCAATTAAAGCAATTTTGGTCCAATATTTAACCAATTTATTTCCTATGCCTAACCTACTTTCCTTACACATTCTTGGGCTAATTGAGCCCCTGTTAATTAGGAAAATATCAATTAATGATTGCACAATCCTTCAAGACCTTCCCGATGACCTCATGCATGACCTGTACAATTTTCTAATAGTACAACTGATAGATCTCTTCCCTTTAAGCTCAGCCTCAAATGGGTCTTCCTTAGAAATGACATGCAACAACTATTTATAGAGAATTATCAGTTAACTGATTGATCACTACATGTGAATTAAATCAGATTTAATTCGTTGGACCTCTCACTAGCTCATCTCCTAATTAGAACTAGTTAAACGTATTTTAACTCAATTAATTGAGTTAACTAGTTACAACTCACAAATAATTGTAACTTGACCCCCTAAAATCTAGGAAGAATTCTACATGCCTCCTCTTTGAACCTCATCTCAAATTACATTTTTTTTCCAATTTATCTAAGGGGAAATTAAATCAGAAGCCTCATATGGTGCCATTTTCTAATTTCAATTTTTGGTATCCATTTTCAATGTTTCTTGTTGCCAATTTCAACAGGAATCACAAGGATTTTGGGGATATCATTGTTGATAAAAGAAGGTTATAGGAATTAATGGAGACAATGCAAATGTAAATGGTTTGTGGAGGACGCACAGAGGATTTGGTCTCAGAAGAAGGGATATTACTCATGGTATTAGAAGAGAGGAGGCTTCAGGAAGAATCTCTGAAGCGACCAAAACCCAGATTCTGATGGCTCAGAGAAGGGGAACAAAACTCCAAGTTCTTTCATCACTCCATGATAAGTCATAGGTAGAACAATCACATAACCTCTCTTATCTATGAAGAAGGTACTAGAGTGGAATGACATGAAGATATGGAAAGAGTGTTGATCTCCTCATTATCTTCCTTACTAAAAGAGGAGGGGAATAACCAATAAGAGGAAATCTCCAAGATCACCCGACATGTGCCTCGGCTAATCACAACAGAGAAAAATGCGGCCTTACTCCGCCCGGTCTCTATTGACGAGGTAGAAGCGGTAGTCAAGAACATGCCCTCAAATAAGGCACTAGGGCCTGGTAGATTTACAACGGATTTTTTCAAAGCATGTTGTCCGATCCTGGGGATGGTAATATTCGAGTTGGTGGAGGAGTCCAGGAGGCTCAAACATGTATGGTATCGTCTCAATGTAACTTTTATTATGTTGATCCTGAAAACTAAAGAAGTGTACACACCAAGCAGCTTCAGGCCCATTTCCATCTATAATGTAATTTATAAGATCTTGTCTTCGGTAATTGTCCATCACTTAAAACTCATCCTCCACCATATCATAAACCCAAATTATTTCAAATTTGTGGAAGGGAGACAGATCTTGGATGGAATCGTCACTACCAATGAAGTTATCCATTCCTTGAAGACTCATAAGAAAAGAGGGATGTTACTCAAGCTAGATCTCTTGAAAGCATATGACAGACTTTGTTGGGACTATTTTCTAAAAACAATTCAGGCTTTTGGATTTGCATAGGATTGGATGATTTGGATTAGATTGTTGATAGAAACACCATTCTTCTCCATTCTTTTCAATCACTCACCCTCTCCTACTTTTCGTCCTTCCAAGGGCCTCTGTCAGTGGGAACTTTTATTTCCTTTCCTCTTCATCATTGCAACTAAGTGTCTCATTCACTTGATCAAGGCAACTCTAAGCATCAATGCCCTACGTGGACTCTGGTTTCCAGGTACATCTATTAAAATAACCCACCATAAATTTTTCGATGATGATCTTCTCTATGGCGATGTGACTCTTGAGGCCGTCTTGCAAATCGATGGTATCCTGGGTGAATTCTAGGAGGCTTCAGGTATGTTCCTGAAAAAAGGCAAATCAAACATTTATTTCTTTCATACTCCTCTTATGGTTCAAGCCTTTCTAGCCAGGATCCTATGTTTTTCTATCAGATCCTTTCCCTCCAAATACCTTGGAGTCCCTCTCCTAGAAAACCCCCTCTGCATTTCCCCTTGGAAATAATTATGTGCCAAAATTCTGAGGAAGATCTCTAACTGGACCTTACGCATTTTGAATCTAACAGGTCAAGATACCCTCTTGAACTTAGTTCTCCAAGCAATTCCATTTTACCAACTTTCATCTCTCCTAGCCTTGAAAATCATCTACAAAGATCTGACAGCTATATTCATAAAATTTATATGGAAAGGGGAAAACCATGGAAAGGAAATGTCCATTGGTTGCATGGTATAAGCTCTGCCTTCCTAAGTATCTAGGTGGGTTGGGGCTCAAATATCCAAATGGCATGAATGCTTCTCTAGGCACTAAACTTGGTGGAGATGGTTTTAGGGTGGAGAGGAACATTGGAAACTCACATGGTCGCAGAATTATGGGCATGGCTCCACCCAAGAAGAGTTACTGAGAAATCCCCCTGACTCTCTTGGCTCCACCATTTTAAAAATGGCTAATCAAAATAGTCATATTATTTTGGATCACTTATTTTGGGAAATTCAAAACGGTCAATTGACATTGTTCTGGGAGAATTCATGGTAGCAGAACCCTTGCCTAGACTAAGAGACTCGGTTACAGATGATACAAGACAAGCTTTAGGACCTCAGCCTTGGGCGGGTTGTTGATTGCTGGTCAGATGACCATGGAGAAAGTGGTTGGCGATGTTGTAAAAAGGCTTAGGACAGGCCCACCACCATTAGCACCGAAGATTGGGAGCCACTCCACAATCTACTCACTCAAAAAAGGATTAGACATTATCAGCTCTCGGATAAAATCAGATAGGGGTACATGACAATAAGAAATTTCTCCCTTTAAGAAGCCTACCTGATCAGGAATTCAACCCTCAGACTCCCTCATTAGAAGATTTGGCAGTGAATCTGGAATGATAGAGCTTGGCCCAAAGTTGATCACTTCTTATGGCTCGTAGGCCACAAAAATATCCTCACATGGGACATACTAATCAAGCAGGGTTACAAGGGGCCATACATATGGGCTTTGTGCTTATCTGTGGGGGAATCAATGCAACAAATTTTGTAGGAATGTTTGTTTGCAAAAGAAGCGTGGCAGCAAATAACTGATCTCTATGGGCCTAAGGACCTCTATAAGGAAGACATCTGGGAAACAATCGAGGAGTGGTTGATCCATAGATTCCGTAATCCTATTGTTAACAGAGTCTGGTTCTTTACTCTCGGATTCACCCTATGGAACATATGGAAGGAGCGCAACAGAGCCATCTTCCAAACTAAACCCCCCATCGGCTCTCTAGTTTGGACTCAGATCAAAAATAATTTCGGCAAACCATCCTCTCAGAAAAATGGGACCTCGATGACTGTAAGGCATCCTAAAATGAATATTGCATCATTTTTGCCCTCAACTTGTCCCAAGATTTGGTGTCCTTGACACCCCCCTCTTCTAAATCTCCTGGGGTTGCCTCCTCTTCGATTTTCTCTAGGCCACCCATGGGTTGCTTTCAGCTCAATTTCGATGGAGCTTCTAAAGGTAACCCGGGTCCAGCAGGATATGGAGGTGTGCTCAGAGATCATTTGAGTGACCCGATGGGCACCTTTTCAGGGTACTATGACACCACCACTAACAATGTGGTTGAACTATCAGCTATAGAATATGGGTTCATTCTCGCTCATCAACGCCAGCATAAAAGGATCCATCTCATGGGAGACTTGAATCTGATCATCCAGATGGCCCAAAATATAATCAATGGATCTACCATCACAAAAATTTCTAAGATATGGCAGTTGGAAGCGTATTTAGATCATGTTAAACATCTCCTCTCCAACATAGAGTATGTCTCCATAGGCCATGTTTTATGAATCAGCAACAAAGTGACAGACTAGTTGGAAAATTAGGGATCGATTAATATGCATAAGAATTTATCCTTGGCCTGGGGGGTTATGCATGGAAAACTAGACCTTAACCCTAGAGACATCCAAGATCTCCAATTTCTTTTGGAATTAGACCTCTAGGTGCCCGATGGGGATGTTTTATTTGATGGGCAAGTGGAGCGGGTGGCATCGGTGATGCCTTTCTAACCTCCACGCATGCCCCCTTCATGTGATTAAATGTGTAATGATGATGATAGGATAGAGGTTATCACTAGAAAGCATGACAATTGTTATTAATCTAGGCTTGTGGCGCTCGTATTTTTGTGTTTGGATGTGGAGGGAGATGATTAGGGGGTGCGGTGAGGAGATGATTTTTGTGTTTTTGTATGCCCCTCCGAGGTCTCAGCCTTGGGGGAAAAGTGGTGTTCGAAACGTAGGTTGTGCAGAGTGGTGGATGGTGGTGGAAATTTCCAATCCCTGGGACCCTAGGATGAATTCAGACACTAGTAGGAGTTGTGATGGTTCATTCAACACTTGTGGAGGGTCACAAATAGGAGGAGAGGAGAAATTGGTGGTTAACCTCAGTCAATTGAAGGGGAAGTGTCTTCTACTAGTTTTTGAAGGGTAGAGCTTTCATCTTCATTTTCAGAGATGCTGGTTGCCTTCAGGATTGTGCCAAGGTGGGTGGGGAGGTGGGTGGTCACCATACCCCTCCAAGGTGGCTCGTGTAAACTGGTGGTTGGCTCTATGGCGTATATCCAAATCCGCCTTGAAAATTTATGTCAAGGTGCAGGGTGGTAGCATGTACTATAGGTGGCATGTTGTTGGCTTCCATTTAGATTTCGGGGAAGGAGAATAGTCCGTGGGGCTCAAATTTTTTACATTTGGGAGTGTACTTTGGATAGGGGAGCATACAAGGATGTCGTGTCAAAGGGGAAGGCCACGACAGGGTGGAGGAAACTCGAGATAGGGTGAGGATCTAGCACAAGAGGAGGGTGACTCATCCAGTTCGTCAGACAGTCGTGAGACCGAGGAGGTTGTTGTTGGTGCTCCAGGTCGAGTGGTCACCCCTGCCACTTTGGCCTCAATTGTGGCTCAAGTCATTAATAATAAAATTAATGTCGATGTCCTTTGAGAACAGAGGTATGAAGATCGTAATGAATTAGAAGAGAGATCCAACACTGTGGTTGGGGGCCTAGCCATCATACTGTCACATGAACTAATCAACAGAGTCACCACTTTTCCCTTAGGAGTTAAATAGGTTAAATAAAGGATGCCAAACACTGTAGCCAAGAAAAATTTCTTTCTTACAGGAGAAGAATACATTTAGGACAAGAATGGAGTGAGGGGAGAACGCCTTCCATACCCCTTGGATGAAGTAGCCTTCCATATCATGAAATTCATTTATTATGAAGGCATACTTAGTGTAGTCTATGGGTACCATTTCAGGTTCTTGAATGAGCTTAGGTTTCAAGGAGAACTCCCTCTACGGCAGAGACTAATCATCCCTCATTTCCTCTTAAACTCAATATAAAACAAGAGCAAAAAGGTGAGGGAAAGAAAATACTAGCATTTGGCTCACCATGGCCTTATAAAACTAATAGTAAATGATGCTCTAAGAAGATTAAACCTCCATGTATCTTGGTCTTCATTCATAGACATGGATGGGAAGCCTTCATATCTGCCCAAATAGGACAAACACATGTCTCTAATCTTAGAGAGAGGGAGGTAGAAGAAGAAGAAGAGGAGGTTGAAGAGGAGGTAGAATAAGAAGAAGAGGAGGTTGAATATGAGGAAGAATAAGAATAAATGGAGATTGAAATAGAAAACACAGATACAGTAGAGACAGAAAAAGAAAAGGTTGAGGGGAAGAAGGAAGAAAATACAGAGGAGAAGAAATGATTGGACCTTATGTTAGGCAATGATACCTCCCCTCAAGACACCAGCATGTTATTGGGCAATACAGACCAGGAAGTGGTTGCTACCCTAGCCACTTTGAGCACACCTATGAAAACAAAGAGGAAGAGGCAAACACCTATATATTTCAGTACTAGGAAGAGTCTAAGGGTGAGGGAAGGGAAACCACAAACTCCAACCAAAAGCCTTATTTATATTAAGTAGTCACCCAAGAAATATGATGAAGTAAGGATAGAAGAAGGAAAGGTGCAAGAGGTCACCTCACCTATGAGGACCCCTGAAACCTACACAAGAAGACACTCAGGAAGGTTGACATACCATGCACATCATACAACCCCCATAGACCCTCAAAAGACAGAAAAATAAAAATAAAAACAAGCAAGATAGGGTATTCAACAAGAAAAATAGAATTTTCTACAGGAAACTCTATCTTTGCTACAGGAAACTCTAGTAGACCCAGAATCAGAGAAAAATTCCTTTGTTGGGGAAGAAAATACAACCATATATGGGTAAGAGGTCAAATAAGTTGAGGAAAAGGCACAAGATGAAGGACAAGATGAAAAAGAGGGAGAAAAAGATGACAAGGAGGATCCCACCTCACCAAAATCAGTCCTCAAAGATGTAGAAGTAGTGCCAAACCCTAGCCCTCAACCCAATCTCAGCTCCTACTACACATTTATTGAAGGGGGCAGATTGATTCCTCAGAAGTTCACAATGCCTTTATTCTATTGTTTGGAAGAGGAGAGGACACACACTCATCATTGGATGAATACTTCCACAACCAAATGTGTACATGACATAGGGGTCATGGAGGAAAAAGTGACTGAGTTGGGAAGGGATTTTTTGGATGCTAGGCTCAGAGAATCCATGTTGAAAGAGAAACTTCAAAAGGCCCAAGAAGAGAATGTAGCATTGCAGGAGCAACTTCAGGAAAAGGAAAAAAAAATGGCCACCATGGCATATTTGTGCATGGAGGCCATCCAACATAAATATCCATCAGATTCCTATGCATTTTACCTCAATGAGCAGTGGCTCCTATTTCAAATCAAAACACTAGCCTCCCATGGATCCTTACCTTTTTAGAGCTGCAGACATTTCATTGAATTTTTCAATTAGTCGAGTATGGCAGAAAAGGAAAAAATGGTATAATTCTACATGCACGATCTTGTGTTGACGGACTTGAACATTTGGGACCCCAATCCTATAATGAGAGACATGCAGTTAATGGCATTAACATCTTGGATGGTTAATGAGGAGACTAGAGCATAAGAATTAAGAAGGGTATTGAGGAGAGAAAATAGAGAACCTCTACCCATTAGGGAAAAACTATTCAACCCTAGGGGAGTCATCAACAACCATCTCAAGATAGAAAAGAATATTTCACTTGCAAAAAAGTACCTCCACACAAAATCTCAAGCCATGGCTCACTTTGATGATGTTTCTAGGTTGTTGGGAGATGATTGCATAATGGCTAGTCAAAGGAGATGGAATAGCCTCCTGCACAGCCTTAGAAACATGGAGTACCACACACTTAAAATATTGAGAGGCGCCCTAGAAAGAGCACCACTATACAAGAGGGCCATATAGGCTAGAAAGATTCAGTGGCTTGGTTTGAAACTCAGTCCACCCTTGATGTTTGGGCTGAGTGATGAAAAAGACCAAGATGAGCATAACAGAGAATGGGAAGAAGCAGAAAAGAATGATGGCTTTTACCCTCCCGAAGGGACTCCCACACTTATTCCTTGGGAAGTCATAGGATCCATTAAAGCTTTGAAATAAATGAAGAAGGAGGACTAAGTTGCTCAGAGGATGAGCAACCATTTGGTAGGGGGGTGATGATGAGCTCCATCATTAGGTACATTTGGAGGGGTTAATTGTCAAAAATTTTCCTTATTAGGTCTCTTTTTCTCACATTTAATTATATTATGGTGTTATGTTTCTAGTGTAGATGGTGATTAAGGCTTGTCATACTTAGAATGCCTAACATGAATTAAATGCAGGAAAAGCACGAAGATATTGCACTTTTGATGAATATTTCTCCATTGAAGCTTGGATTAGATAGCAAGGAGAGATTATAGGGGGATTGTCCACATCCTTAACTCCCAAAGGTAGCCAAGGGATCCTCTAGATTCCCTCCAACAACTCGAAATCAAAGGAAGCCAAGAAAAATCAAGATCAAGTGCACCAAAGCTACACTTCACTTGCAGTCAAAGTGGACACATCACCTACTTTTTAGGGAGCTGTTGGTAGCTACCCTATAGGTAAAATAGGGCTGAGAAATATCTCATTAGGATTCGAACTTTGAGGGAAGCTAATAGACTCTTAGCTCTTGTAATAGGTTTTTGAGACTTTCATGTTTATGTAATGAGAATATTTTATGCAATAAGATGAGTATTCATATTGTGCTTCACTGATTTAGTTTTAGAGGGCTAGGCTTGTGTGTTAGGGCCCAATCCATTGGCCTTAGTCTCTCTTGTGTATTCAATCTTTACTTTTATGTTGGTGTAGCTAGTTTGCTTACATTTTAATTTACGGTTTTTAGTTTTCTTCCATTTGTCTTTGTTGTAGATTAAGCTTGCTTGCATTTTGGTAGAATAGTTCATAAACTCAGGAAGTTGTGTGTCAAGCCTCCCTCTCTCATCTCTTTCATTGGAGCTTGAGGAGGGTAGACCTTCTCCATAGGCCAAATTTTCTCTTTAGTTTATGAATTCTTAGAAAGAGTAGTTAGGTTGTTGTAGTGTTATGAGCATGTTTATAATGTTGAGTTAGATTTCTGTTTGTAGGCTAAAGTAGGTTTGCTTTCCAAATTCAACTCATCTTTTCCATTTCCTTCATCATGAATTTGTTAATATTTTTTGCATGAACATGTAGTTTGCTTGCAGGTTCAAGTAGCACATCCAAGGAGGACTTCACCAGCACCTTCACTATTTCTCACCCTTCATCAACCTTCTTTTCATCAAAATCGCCATCAGCCCTATTTCCATATTTTTCACCTTCACACCGTGAGAAAACCCTAGAGGTGCAAGACAAGCTTCTCAAGGGGTTATGAGCTTGGCCAAGGGGTTTGCCACCTTCCACTCATCCAAACACAACTTCACTCTACCTTCCCTACACTTTTCTCACCCATTTTTTTCCTCGTATTTCCCTCAGACTGTTTCCTATAGCAATTCAGGACTTTCTTGTAGCACTACAAGAAACTTGTAGCAACACTTGTACCAACACCAGTGGGCCCCTCCTTAAGCCCAGAAACCACCATCCACCTCATCCAGACCTGCCAAAACCACCCAAAAACCTTCAACCTTGCACCCATGAGTTCAAGCCTTTCCTAAGCCACCTTAGCACTTTCTCCTCCTAGATGCAAAAAAATGCATTTACAAGCATAGTTAGGTCATGATTAATTGCATGAGTAACATAATGATAACTAGAGCATGAAGTAGACAAAGTGTGTTTATCCATTTGGCCCAGCAAAGTGTGATTAGGTTAGGCTTCTTTATGCAATTTCAATTCAATAATTTACTTCATGAAAGATGCCTAGGTTGCTTTCATTTCTTTGCATAGCTTAATTTGCAGATTTCTTTCATTGTAGAGTAGTTAGATGTACTTTCTTGCTATAGAATATTTCTTTGATTGCTGATAGAGAAATGTATTTGAATCATTTGTAGCCCTAGGTATAAATTCAGAAGTGTGACAGACTTCATCCAGAAACCCTAGAAATAGCACCCTTTTGTAGAGCTCAAAAGAGGATGACATGAGTAGAATGCATTTGTTGTGTATATAGCACTGTCACCTCCAAGTTTGTACGAACCCTGGGTTGATAAAGTAAAGTAGAGTAGCCTCTAGGAGTTGTAGAATTCTTGGTGCAATACCAGGGCCCACCAACACATACCACCCTAGAAAAAAGAGAGATATGATCACATGCCACTTGTTATTAGGAATGGACCACCAAGAAAATATTTTGAAAATTGGAATGTTATCAGACCACAGTGCCCTTCAATCTCAAAAATTGCACCAAGGGCTGGCCAAAATGCATCGAAGAAAACCTCAACTCGAGGAGGATTAAATTTATAATGATAACATATATCTGGACAACATTAATACATCTTGGAATTATGAACATGGTTAAGGAATAAGGACATAATTTAGTATTCCATTATCTCTCTCTATTCTTCCTTGACCAAGGGAGGAACATTTTTTTGCCAACACATCTGCCACCAAGTTTAAGTGTCTATGCAAATAAAAGTACTCCAGATGCTTGAATTGAGAGGCAATTAAATAAATCATTTGGAGAATGGGAGGGTGGTATGAGCACATCGCTCCCTTGGCCTTGATAAATTTCCAGATAATAAGCAATGAGACACCAAAAACCAATATATTATAAATTTCCTTTGAAAGAGTTAATTCCAAAACTTTCCACAAAGAAAGGAACTCGACTTGGTTATTGGTCATAAACCAAGACCCCAAAAAAATTGCAATAATATTTTTCCATCAAAACTAAATAAATCCCCTCCTGCTTCTGCATCCCCATAAATAATGTCCACTTTTAAATAGTAAGTTATTATGTTATTTAGCAATAATATTTATGAGGTTTAGGCGATGTATTTTCCTCTATTCTAGAATTCCAAAATAAAATTGGACATCACAATTTTTGAAATTCATGTATATCATTTTTTATAAAATTGACATCATGATTTTTGGAATTCATGTATCCCATTTTTTATAAATTTGACATTTACTTTTAAGAAAATGTAATTTTTTTTAAAAAGTTTTTAATAAATATAAGAAGATATTTCCAACATGTGTGATTATTAGAATCATCATAAAACATTTATGATATGTTTATATGAATTTTTGAAATTTAGATCCAAGAATTAAGAGCACACATTTTCTCATGTATAATGTATGACTTATCATAATGCATGCTTCTCTTATTCATGATTTATACCAAGTATTTTTTGAAAGTTTGACCAAAAACATTAGAGAACAAAGAGAATTGTGATATCTAAGAAAACCAAGAAGTCACACTAAGGGCAGGAGGACGTAGTAGAGTGGCCACAAGCAAGGTGAGGCTCATCTAGTGAGCCAGCATGACTGGGCAAGACTATGAAAATATGATTTGGGTGAAAATATTGTGGTTTCTAGGTAGGTCAACGTGCAGGCAGACTTGGGGAGAACACAAGCAAGGGTTACACAACTTGAAATACTTGGGAAAAGTGTGCAAGCTTCTCCCTTTTCATCAATCCCTCAGTGAAGCTCTATGGTAGAATTCACACCATTATTTTTTGCAATGTGAGGATCCATTCCTCTGCCTCCATCCTTCTTCTCTGTCATGGCTCATGCAAAAAATTATATCATCCCTTTTTCCTTTGTTACTTGAGTCAAAATTCCAACCTCTTTTCGCTCCACATGTTCATGCTTCACATTCGAGTCTCTCTCATACAAAATCATCAAAGAAATCCTTGGACGATACCTAAAGAGACTCTTCACACTAAGGGCAAGAGGACAAAGTAGAGTGGCCAAAGGCAAGGTGGGGCTCATCCAGCGGGCTAGCATGACTGGAAAAGATTGCGAAAATATGGTTCGGGTGAAAATATTGTGGTTTCTAGGCAGGTCAACGTGTAGGCAGACTTGGGGAGAACACAAGCAAGGGTCGCACGACTTGAAAGACTTGGGAAGAGTGTGAAAGAAACCTTCTCCCTTTTCAGAAATCCCTCGGTGAAGCTCTATGGTAGAAATCACACCCTTATTTTTTGCAATGGGAGGATCCATTCCTCTACCTCCGTCCTTCTTCTCCTTCATGGCTCGTGCAACAAAGTCTATCATCCCTTTCTCCTTTTTTACTTAAGTCAAACTTTAACCTCTTGTCGCTCCACATGTTCATACTTCACATTCGGGTCTCTCTCATACAAAATCATCAAATCAATCCTTAGACGATACCTAAAGCGACTCTTCCTTGTCATTGGCACAGTCATAGTTTTCCCACCAACTGTAATCAAGAGTATGTCTCGATCCATCATCGGCATGGCTTTAGCTTCTATTAATAATTCATACCCCAATACCATAGCATGGTCATCCATCTTGATCACCCTTAGATCCAACTTTCCAAACCATTAGCAAACCTTCACTTATGTATCCCTTAGAATACCTATCACATAATTCATTCTTGAGTTAATATATTTTAAAGCACTCAACTCCCTTTCCATTCAAGATTTCAACTTCAAATATTTTATTGCTTTCTTGCCAAGGAAATTGTTCGTAGCTCCCATATCAACGAATGCAACAAATTTCCTTTCATACACAGTCACCTGCAAAAAAATAAACCCCAACACACCTACATCTGATGATATTTTTGTCTTATGTCTTAATTCTACAACCTTCTCTATCAATTCATCATCTAAACTGTCTCTCGCCCCATGTCTCGATCTGACCATCCTCTTGAGATATGCTACTTCCCCTTTCGACACACTTGAGCAATTAGAACCTGGTTCAACTTTAGTGGACTTTGTTCCACCAAGGTTGTCCTCCTTTGCATGTTTCCCAATCGCACCTACTCAGCACTCATCAACTCCTTCAACTTGGAGTGTTGTAATCATTCCATCATTTTTCATCGCTTGATCTGTCATCATTTATTGTTCAATTTCCTATGTTGGTTTGGTGGGTGGTGGTATTTGGTTTTCCTGGTGGTGGTAGTCTTTATTTGGTAGTGGGAGGTGGATTTTTAGTTCCTTGCGGTGGCGGGAGATGACATTTAGCTCCTTTTCTGGTGGTGGTTTTTTTCTCTGGTGGGGGGTATAGTCTCTGGACTCTGATGTGGTGGGGGTCGTCGACCTTGGTGAATTATGAAGCCCCCAGTGCGTTATGCGCATTCTCCCTCCCCTGTCGTCCATGGCCCTGTGGGGGTGGTGGATTCGACAATAATCATGGAGGCTCCATGCGGGGGTGGAAATACTGTGGGGCGTGCACGACTTGCTAGTGTGGGTGTGCATGGGGGTTGTGGAGGAGGTAGGCGGGGAGCTAGTAGAGGTGGGGATTCAATGGTTCAAAAGTAGAGTTTTTAAGGTGGAGGAGCCCATGGTGGCAAGGGGAATTGTGGGTATGATCGCTCTGAGGTAAATGAGGGGTAAGGTATCCAAGATTTTTTCTTGGAGAACTGTCATGCACTTATCAACAACTTGTTGGAAAGAGTGGACACAATTGAGAGAATTTTAACACTGCAGATGGATTCAGAGACCCCTATAGTGAAATGTAACACTTTGGTATCAAAATTGTAATTTTTCATTTATGGAGTGACATAATTAAAAATTAATGACATAGATGACTAATTCATATACTTGTTTTACTTGTTATTTGGTCATATTTTTGTTCTTGGACTATAACAGTCATTTACATTCATCATATTAATTTTGTCACTTATTATCTAGTCATATATTTTAATCCTAGAATAAATTAGTCATTTAAGTTAGTCGATTTTAGTTTAGTCACTTATTATCTAGTCATATATTTTATCCCAAGACTAAATTAGTCATTTAAGTTAGTCTCTTTTAGTTTAGTTACTTATCATCTAGTCGTATATTTTATTCCTAGACTAAATTAGTCATTTAAGTTAGTCATTTTTAGTTCGAGCAATTAAAATTGCTCAAATATAGTAGTAATTCACTTGAAATAATTGCAGTGACTAACTTTTTTAGTCACTTGGTTATTAATTTCATCATTTTTTACTAGTGCGAAACCAAGCTCCAATCCTATTAATGCACTCAATCTCATGCTCTTCTATGACTATTCGGTCTTCTTTGTGATCAATAAATTCCCTCTTGATCCCTTCTTCAAGTTCCTCACCTTTGCCCTGCAACTTGTCTTGTTCCTCCCTTATGCGAACTCATTCAACCATGAGTTCTTGGAGACTATGAATTCCTTGTCGCAGCTCTTTGTAAAGTTTCTCAAGCACAGTAGAATTCCCATGGAAAGTGTTCAAATCCGTTTGCAAATATTTTATTCCATCCTTGATGCAGTTCAAGTTTTCCCACTACTGCACAAGTTCTTCATAGCATTGTTTCCCTTTAACCTTCCAAAAATATGCCATCCTTATGAGTTTTTGAACAACCCTTATGTCTACCGTGAATATTCCCAACAATTTTTATAACCTCTCGTCACACTTTTTTTATCTTGACTTTCCTATTGGTGTGCCTCTGTCTAATCCAAACTTCAATTCCTTTATACATTCAACTCGAACCTGACTTCAATGTCTTTCCCCTGCCAAACTTCAATACGTCACCCACTTCCTTTGAAATGAGCTCTGGTACCAATTGATCACAATTTAGGCAGTTGTATTTCTACCTCAAACCTACATGAAGTAGGCTCTGATACCAACTATCATGGTCCTACTCTAGTAACGACTTAAGTCCACCGTGGGCGTTGTGCGACACTAGCCAGAGTTTTCTTCTTCCTAAGTTAATGTCACCTGGGCTACACCTACAATCCAACAGTTAACCAAATTTCTTATCAAGTGTTCCTTTACTTCAATTATGTAGTGGAATCACAATACATTCAGTTCACTTAACTTCTTTAATATTTATTTTATAAAAATGTGATCCAACAATATACAATAACAATAAACAATAATGAACACAAGTTTATGAAGGAAGGGGGAAACTACCGAAGTAGTTCGCCCCAATCGTATATTATCTTTGTAAATATCTTACAATAGCAAATACAACATAAGAAAGTCATGGAAGTTGCCTGGTTAGACTAGCAACTAGTCCACCCAACTTTTGCCAAAGTCATGCAGCCTCTGCTCCAACTCCCTTTTTCCCAAGTCTAGCTCTTCCCACACTTCCTTTTTCCAAAGTCTAGCTCTGCCCACACTGCCCGCCAAGTCATGTAGCCTCCGCCCACATTGCCTTCCAAGTCCTACAACTCCGCCCACACTGCATGTGAAGTCGTGTAGCCTCTGGAAAATAAAGAAACCACAAGTTTATTACAGTGGCAACTATAGAAGTCACCCAAAACAAAATTCAACATAGGTAACTTCCATTACTTTCTGAATTCAGGTCACACTATTCTCCCTTCATGCCACATTTTTTTGCATGCACTTCCTCATAACTGCCCAACTCACAACTGCACACTTATTCTATGAGTTATGCAAGCTGCCTTGGTTGCCTCTTGGTCAAATGACTCTCTCCAGTATTTAGCATCCAACCAACTCCAATTAACTTAGCCTACATTTCCTTCATCATTTGATCCGACCTACACATTTTTTGAATGCCCCTGGGCTGACCTCTCTGTGGGAAAGTTGGCACCCCTTCGTGGGTGAGCGCACCCTTGGGCCGACCTGTCAATGGGTAGGTGGGCACGTCTGCCTAGCCTAGGTGCTTCCCTTTTCCTTCACGTTTATGCTACCTCTTTTTTCATCACTTACTTTCCGCTCACTCCACATCGCTATCACTCGTTCCACCCATCGCACTCACTCATCACGCCGTGCTTCCTACCCATTATGTCTTATCATCGCGTCACACTGCCTTGGTGCTCGGACGCCACTTGGTGTGGGCACAGGTCCACAAGTCAGTTTCTATAAGTTTGTGGTGCACGATCCTTTCCTGAGTCGTGTGGGCGCCCCTCGCTATAACATGTCCGCACCTCTCAACTCACCCTCCAATGCACGCTCTTTTTCAAGTCACCACCAAGTCACCCTCATCGCATAGGTGGGTGCCATGCCTTCATGTGGGCGCATCCATCGTGCGTTCTCACCCAACTCAATCCAACTTCAATTTTTCGACTCTGCAAGTGAGCACGACCTGCTTTCCTTAGTGCCGACTTGAGGTCCTTGTTTTCACTCTGTAATTTCTAAAGGCTAAAGACAGAACCACGAAGTGAAACATCAAACCAACTTTGGAGTCCAAGACCTAGCCTTCTTGGGCTCAGAGAGCGCTCTCTCTATTTTATGATTTAACTTGATAAATATAAGTGTTGATATTAGGCTACTTATAGAAATGAGTGTTTGTTTGAATATTTGGTTGAGGCAGTAGAAGAGGGCCATTAGGCTATGGAGTTAGCCAAGTGTAAACAAACTCAAATAGATGAATAACTGAGGTCAGGTGCAACCAGGCAAGCTAGCCATGTCAATGGATCTTTACAGCTTGTGAAATGGAAAAGAGGAGGAGATTAAGGTTTAACAGGAACACAGAGCAGACCGTATCTGAATTCTACATTCCGGTCTCAACATGGATGCAGAGCAGACCGTCTCTGAATTCTGCATCCAAGTCTTAGGGGAAAACATAATGTACAGTTTCAATACTGAGCAGGGTACCCTATGGTAAATCCTACACAAAAATTTCTATCTACAGTAAAGAAAGAAAATGGTATGTAAAATAGAAGAATCACAAATTACATGGGAGAAGCACTTCACCACAGATCATAACACAAGAATCTGGAAAACAGCATACTCATTCATTCATCCAAAAGAGAGTGCTTACAACTATCAGAATCTATTAGAATGGTTTTTTCCCCTTCCAAGCCTCAGTCATACTGGTAATGCATACATTATTTATAAAAACTTAATTCGGTTTAATCTGTCTACTGTAGTGATTACATTCAATAAAAACTGGACAAGTGGAAACATGCAGGAAGTGATAAGACAAGCTTAGCCTTCAACAATGGCTTTTATCAGTCTGTTCTTTATTACAGAGTGGTTAGAAACTGGCTCTGTAATGTCAAAGAGGTAGTAAATAAAATATTAGTGACATCTTGCCCTATTTCTCAGAAAACCGACGTTGGGAAATTAAGTCTGGTGCAACGCTAACTACTTTCATTGATTAGTAACTGTGTTGATGTGTTTTTGCTACCTTTTCATTTTTTCAGATATACCATAACAATTCTGCACAAATTCCCTTTTCTCAATTCGACTTCCTTTTTTTCACTCCTTGTCGGGGCTTACTTATCCATAAGTCTTTCTGTCGTGTTTTAGCCTTTTTTCTTCATAAAACAACGTGCAAACTGCATACACCCGAATCCAAAATCCTTTAGATTTCAACGATATAACTGCATCGCATCCATGCCAACATCACACTTCGCATGGTGCAAGACTTAACTTTACCTTTGACACTTATCTTCTAAGATTTGCGATTTGCGACTTGCGATCAGGCCCCACTGTATCACATACCGCACTTCAACAATTTTAACATTTACCTCCCGCGGTAGTCCTTTGAAACTTGCGATCGGGTCGCATCGCAAAAAACTTAAAGTTGTGGGTGCTTAAAGGTAAGTTATAAAAGGTATGAAGTGTGCCATGCGATGCGCTAAATGTGGGAATGTGCGAAAAGGCGAAAGGTAAGGAAGATATGAAATACAAAGGTTTGCATGCGAATTTTGGTAGTATATGAAAGTTGGATGGGTCCCACCAAATCGCATTAGCGAAGTTTTGGTGATGAATTTAAGAAGAAAAGGTTGAACTTACGGGGTGCGAAATGCAGGCAAGAGGTAAGGATTTAAATGATACGGCTGCTAGTGGTTGGGCAGAGCTATAACAATAGAATTGCAGACTTTAATATACATGGGTTTGTAGAGTAATAAGTCCCAAAGGTTATGTATGTGGGTTTTGGGGGTTTGAATGGGATTCAGAGCATTGGAGTTCAGAATTTGGGAAGATGAAAGGTAAGAAGAGGGAAGATGGAATGAATGAGGGCAATATGGATTTTTCTTACCATCACACTTTTACAACAACACTTTCCTCTTTCAACTGAACTAAAGGTAGATAAATTCATTTGATGCTCTTGATAGTCAAGATTTCCCTTTCTTTCTCTGAAAATAAATGATGGCCATAGAATATTATTTTCAATATGAAAAATCTAAATAATAATCAGTCACCTTTTGATACTGTGAAATACAGGAGTCTAACATTGGCTCCAGTTGGGGATGGCATCTCCTCTAGGAGGTGTCAATAACTCTATAGACTAGTGTCTTGATCCATTGGGTTGATCCCAAATCTGCAACTTAATCTGCTACAAAACCTCTGTGGCTAATAATCTGAAATCAACACTCTCTGCAAACTGAAGTCTAGAATACGCTTGTACTGAAAACAATATGAAACTAAAACTGGAAATATGCTTAGAGTACTGAGCTTATTTGCACACCTACCTACCCTACTCTACTGAAATTTATGTTGTTCTAAATGAAACAGTAATGCTAGTGCAGCCAGTCAATTAGTAGCAGAAATAGATGGACAACTTGACTGCTTGTCAGGAAAATTAGCAGTATAACTTGATTATGTGTCCTCGCAACCAAAGTTATAATATGTAATGGATACTGATGATGTATTTGATCCTTATAAAGAGTACATGTTTGAACATTTGAGCTAATAAGAACCTCTATATAATCTGCTACAAGATCAATAAAAGCATGATGTATAATATTTGCTTCTATGCCTTCAATGACTAGTTGATCACTTGTATCCCTAATATTAACCCTTGAAACCTCATCTTCAGTTTGGTACTTGAAAGCACAATCATCCTCAATATGTGAGTCAAGAGGTAGTACAATTTCCTCTTTCGTAGGGGAAGGAAGATTTTCCAATAATTTTTAGGGTCTATGAATTTATATGACTGAATTTGAGAATTCAAAATTTCAATACCAGTTTCATATCTTTCAACAACTATCTCTAGAAAACATTTTTTAGCTTCAGACCTAAATTTGTTTGATTTTAAAATAAGAAAGACAACCCCTAAGAAATTTTCAACAAGCTGAAATTTTGATAATTGATTCCTGAATGCATTTAAAACTTCACTAGATAGAAGGTCTGCCACAAACCTTGTCATCTTGTTCAGCAGGAACTCTGGTCAGCATGTTGTGGAGTTGTCATGAATGCTCAAAAGTTGAGTTCTCTGAGTCATGGAGTCGCCAGGTGAATAATGCAACCTTCTCGTGTCTATTCATTGTCCACCACCTGTAATTAGATCTGAACTTTGATGTACTTTCTGAGGAAGACAAAATTCATCACCAGCAGAGTCGCCATTATGTTTTCACTCTGTAATTTCTTAAGGCTAAAGACAAAACTACAGAGTGAAACATCAAACCAACTTTGGAGTCCAGGACCTAGCCTTCCTGGACTCATAAAGGGCTCTCTCTGTTTTATGATTTAACTCGATAAATATAAGTGCTGATATTAGGCTAGTTATAGAAATGAGGATTTGTTTGAAGATTTGGTTGAGGCAGCAGAAGAGGGCCATTGGGCTATGGAGTCAAATAAGTGTAAACAGACTCAAATATATGAATAACTTAGGTCAGGTGAAACCAGGAAAGCTAGCCATGTTAATGGATCTTTACAGCTTGTGAAATGGAAAAGAGGAGGAGATTAAGGTTTAACAGGAATGCAGAGAATATCCTCTCTGAATTCTACATTCTGGTCTCAACATGGATGCAGAGTAGACCATCTCTGAATTCTGCATCCAAGTCTTAGAGGAAAACATAATGTACAGTTTCAAGACTGAGTAGGGTAACCTATGGTAAATCCTACACAAAAAATTCTATCCGCATTAAATAAAGAAAACAGTATGTAAAACATAAGAATCACAAATTACATGGGAGAAGCACTTCACCACAGATCATAACACAAGAATCTGGAAAACAACATACTCATTCATTCATCTAAAAGAGAGTGCTTACAACCAACAGAATCTATTACAATGGTTTTTTTCCCCTTTCGGGCCGCACTCATACTGCTAATGCATACAATATTTGTAAAAAACTTAAGTCGGTTTAATATGTCTACTATAGTGATTACATTCAAGAAAAACTGGACAAGTGGAAACATGCAGGCGGTGATAAGACAAGCTTAGCCTCCAACAATGGCTTTTAGCAATCCATTCTTTATTACATAGTGGTTAGAAACTGGCTCTGTAATGCCGAAGGGGCAGAAAATAAAATATTACTGACATCTGGCCCTTCTCCTCAGCAAACCGACGTTGGGTAATGAAGTCTGGTGCAGCATTGGCTACTTTCATTGATTAGTAACTGTGCTGATGTGTTTTTGTTACCTTTTCATTTCTACTGGTATACTATAACAGTTCTACATAAATGCTCTTCCTTTATTTTCACTCCTTGTCAAGGCTTACTCTGCCATAAGTCTTTCTGTCATGTTTTAGCTCTTTTTCTTCATAAAACAGCGCGCAAACCGCATACACCTGGATCCGAAATCCTTTAGATTTCAGCGATATAACCACATTGCATCCATGCCAACATCGCACTTCGCATGGCGCAAGACTTAACTTTACCTTTGATACTTATCAGATTTTTTATTTGCGATTTGCGATCGGGCCCCACCGTATCGCATACCACACTTCGACACTTTTAACATTTACCTCCCATGGTAGTCCTTTGAAACTTGCGATGTGCGATTGCAATCAGGTCGCATCGTGAAAAACTTAAAGTTGTGAGTGCTTAAAAGTAAGTTATAAAAGGTGCGAAGTGCGCCATGCGACGCGCTAAATGCGAGAAAGTGCGAAAAGGCGGAAGGTAAGGAAAATATGAAATACAAATGTTTGCATGCAGATTTTGGTAATATATGAAGGTTGGATGGGTCCCACCAAATCGCATCAATGGATTTTTATGTTTTGGTGATGAATTTAAGAAGAAAAGGTTGAACTTGCAGGGTGCGAAGTGCGGGCAAGAGGTAAGGCTTTAAATGATATGGCTACTAGTGGGTGGGCGAAGCTATAACAATAGAATTGAGGACTTTAATATAAATGGGTTTGTAGAGTAATAAGTCCCAAAGGTTATGTATGTGGGTTTTGGGGGTTTGAATGGGATTCAGAGCATTGGAGTTCAGAATTTGGGAAGATGAAAGGTAAGAAGAGGGAAGATGGAATGAATGAGGGCAGTATGGATTTTGCTCACCATCACACTTAATCAGCAACACTTTCCTCTTTCAACTGAACTAAAGGTAGATATATTCATTTGATGCTCTTGATAGTCAGGATTTCCCTTTCTTTCTCTAAAAATAAATGATGGCCATAGAATATTATTTTTAGTATGAAAAATCTAAACAATAATCAGTCACCTTATGATACTGTGAAATATAGGAATCTAACAGCCCTGACATCCTCCCCCACTTTAAAAAGGTTGTCGCCCTAGACAACACCATTTCGATAAACTCCATTGCCAAGATCAAATGTCGCAAAGTGTCATCAACTCCAAATTCAATCGTCTTCATTGCATGAACCTCCATCAAGGCTCATGACTCCATGTGGGTAAAGAATCCTTAATCTCACGGTCATTGGCCACAACTCGTCGCAATGTATCGTTGTAACTCATATCGTGCCAAGTCACCGCATGTCGTCATTATCATGTGAACTATTGTTTCCATACTGAAACTCTGCTCAAACACATCTCAATACACTGCTAGCCCTCATGATTTGAACTAGTTGGGTAGCTAATCCAATGGTCGCATCCAACCCATGAGAATGCACCTCCTTATGCCTTCTTCAGTCGTGTCTCCAGCACTTTGTCACATCTTTCAACTTGAATCGATTAAGAATTCTTCCCATATATATGCATCATGTTGTATCGAGATCCATAAATAAATCTCCATCACATTTGCGATATGTTTGCCATCAATGCTATCGTCCATATGATGCTCCCTCTCATAAATAATTCGAAATGCATGGACTTTAAAATCTATATGTGATTACTTCTGAAAAATACTTTGTATAAATATATGACTTAGTCTTTCTTGTATTATTTTCTTTCATGTATGTTTAACATTTTTTTCTATTTGTTTTTTTATTATTTTATTATTTTATTAATATTAAAAAAAATTAATATATATTTTTATTTTATTATATTAATAAAATAATATTAATTTAAATTTTAAATTTAATTAAATCAAAATCTCAAAAATATATATTTATTGAATTTCACACAATTATGGTAACGATGTCCCCCTAGCAGGGATGGAATTTGACGGGCATTTTGCCTGTCAGAAGGCATTTTACCTGTTTTTGACGTGTAAATTTTTTTAATCATTGTTTTTGGGAAGTGCTCCAAATTGTACAAAATGTATTAAGGACGGGTTATATGTTTCTGAAAATGTTACTAGTATCTATTTCTATTCAGGAAAGTCAAGGAAATTTCCAATTTAAATTTATATAGTGGCTAAGCAAGATTCAGTCTCATGGAAAGCTCACCATTTTAATTCTAAATTTTATAAAAAGCTCACCATTTTATTTTTAAATTCTATAAAAAGCCCACCTTTATGGCCATTTTATTCTATTTCTTCTTGGGAGTTGGTTCATGAAATTCAGACTTTCTATTTCAGTTACCAAAAAAAAAATCTTCAAAATTGAAATTATGCCCCGTTCCAACTAAGTAAAAGCCATCATATGCCTAAAAACATATAAGGGAGAGGAGCCCGGTATGTTTCATATGTTAACGAGGATAAGAAACAATTGGAAGAAGTAGCTTTTGAGGGAGGAGTAGCTTCCAGGAAGAGGGTCCAGTACTAGATTTGGAGCTATGGGTGTGATTTTTGCTAAATCAACTTACTATACAACATAATCGACTTCTTCAACCCGATCAATCAACTACTCCTACATGTTTAGCTATTGATTCTTCTATCCATGAATCAATCATACCCATATGAAAGAGAACGAGATCCCTTGTATAGAGAACCAGAGTCAGAGTTTTCATAGTTTATAGATAAAGACCTGAAACCACCAATAGTCGTGGGAGAGGCAATTGACTGAGTGAAAGCAGCACCAATAGCATAGGTAGTGACAGTTCTAAGGTTGCTACAGTCTCATAACCAGGAATTTCACTATTCATAGCCTATAGTCGATAGTCAATTATAGCCAACTAAAGTCGACCTTCATATAGAAGATATCGGGGAGACATATCCAGGTAAGAGAGATCTAAATATCAATTGATAGATCAGGAAGGTATCAATCAATATACGATAGAAAGTTCGATCTCAGGTCTCTAGTTGATGAAGGCAGACGGTAAGATTGATAGTAGCAGTTGTTGAAAGGGGAGCGAAAATCTGCTCGACAGTGTAAAAGAATTAAGTGGAGAAGTTGTGAGGGAAGGGAATCCCAGAAAGGAAAATTTTAAGAAGAATGCGGTGAAATTGGACAGACTAGGTTTATTTTGATCTTTCCAATGGTATTTTCAAATGGTAATTACTGAAACTATTTAATATTTAGTTATTATGGATGGATGAAATTATTTGAAATAATTCTTGTTATGGATTGTTGAAATTATTTCAAATAATTATTTTGTAGAGTACATATGATTGATAAAGATTTATATTTCATCTATTCTTATATGAATTATTTTCTATTTATTATGTGGTTTTTCAACTTTAACATTAAACATAAATAAAATAAAATAATGCAAACTCTTATTTGGAGATTAGGTCCCGGAGATATTATTTTTATTTTCAAGTTGGTATTATTTTAGTTTCTTTGTTTCAACCTTGATTTGTTATATGTTTACATTTAAAATTTAAAAATGAAACAAAAATGCAATTTTTATGGTATATTATGGTAGGATTTTTATTTTATTTTTAAATATTTTTGTTTAAATAGCTAGCAATATTCTTTAAAAGCACACATGAGGCAAGCTAGTTAAATAATAGAATGAATTTTATTAAATATAAGCACCAATAATTTTTGAAAAGAGAATAAGTCTTATTAAATATACACAGCGACAATTTTTGAAATAGTTAAGACGACTAGAGAATTTTAGGAAAAGAATAGATGTGTCATACTAAAAGATATTTAGGAAATAATTAAAATTCATTTTAACCAACATCATGTCTATCTTAGCATGGTCTATTAATGTATTGGTCCATGTCATTTAGGTTTATTAAGCTTTTTGTTATCTTATTATTATTTCAATTTATTAAGATTTTTTGTGTGTCTTGGTTAAAATTTGATGGGTTTATTAAGTTTTTTGGTGTCTTATTATTAAACTTTTGGTTAAGATTTGATAAGTTGAAGTTGATCGTATAATTTTTTTTAACTTAAATGTAAAATATACACTTGACTATATCATTAATCAAGCCCGATGTCCAATGTCATTCAAAGACATATTCAAGTAGGTGTTGCTACTTGTTAGGTGGAAATCTATTTATGTTTTGATTTTTCACTTTTCATAATCCTTTACTCATAATTATTATTTTTGTTTTAAAAAATCTCTTACTCATAATTATTATTTTTGTTTTAAAAAATCTCTTACTCATAATTATTATTTTTGTTTTAAGAACTTTAAAATAATGATTAGAATTCTTTAGTGAAATTTAAATTGATTTTTTATATTATTTATAATTAACCATAATTATTATTAATCATACTTTAAATCAAATTGAGAAAAATTTAAGATGGTTTTGTCATTATGTTAGGAAATTATTGTCAAGAATCATCCATACATAATTGTGTTCAAGATAATCATCAACAAACCCACACATATTCACACCTAACACCTTCAAGAATTTTGAGTTTGCATTCAAAATGTGAATCATGCCCTCCAAATTTAATCAACATAGTTAACCAAATCTAAACTGTATGTATTGGAGTATGTATCAAAAATTAATTATGACTTTTCTCTACATGTTTCAATATCACTCTAATCCCTATGTTATTGTTATAGGTCACACCTCTTTTCACAAAAACTTGGGAAACATAGAACAAGATACACAAAATATGTCAATGTAATAGAGTAGCATTAGATTGAAAACTTTATAATATATTGGAAACAAAATTTATTTATTGTAATAAATCATTTTCAAACCAAAACTTAAGATTTAATAACTCATGTGTTAACTTCATTTTGTTTTTTTTTAATGGTACGTATATATATATATATATATATATATATATATATATATATATATATTGCTAAAAATTTTAATATAATTATGTTATTGAAGAGTAAATTTTTAATCAAATATTTATTGGTAAGAGGTTAATTTATTACAACAACATCATTCTTGAAAAGCAAAATTTTAAATATAACGTTTCTTGAAAAATAACATAAAAACCTAAAACATCAAAAAAAAAAAAAAAAATATATATATATATATATATATATATATATTAAAAAAAAATTCAAATTCCATCCCTACCCTCTGGTTTAAAGGGACCACAAACCAACATTAATCCATTGATTCTCATAAATTCTAACTTATCTTAGCCAGTCTTATTATTAATCAATTGAAAATGAAGATGTGTTTAGCGTTATTGTTTTGTTTCTTGGAATGACGCATGCTTTACCTTTTTGAAAAGTTATATTTATTTCTTGTCTTTTTATAACGATTTGATCGGAAACTACTGACATGCCGCTTATTTCGGCGGAGTGCTCGCCATCAAAGATTTTGAAGGGTGGTGTGACGGCATTATAAAGAAATCTCAACTTTTTCTATAAATTCGGTGCACTAAAAAGCTTTTTATTTGTAAGTACATCTATAAAAAGTCAGGGTCATGTCTTTTCAATTTTTATAATGATTATTTTCTTTGAAGGTCCAAACTCTCTTTCCCATATTACCTTAGGAGGCTATTGTCATCAATATATATTTTGAATTTCTTAAATTAAATTAAGGTAAGGACAAGGTGTTAATTTCTATTTTTTTAAAGTTTTTAAGGTGTATATTAGTTTGAGATTTAATTATTGAGTAAAGAAGTTTATTTTACAATTTAGTATAAGGGTGTAATTCTGTCTATACTTTAAATGAAAAAAAAAAATTGATTATAACAAAAACAAAATGATTATACATATTTGGTTAGTTTTAATTAAAAAGATTATAAAACATGTATAATTACATTTCAGTTTGTTCGTTAAGATTTCACTTTCACTCTTCGAATAATAAATAAAATATTTCGATGTCTATGTTAAAGAATAGAATTTTATGTAGTTTTATAGAGAAAATGTGTAACTATTCAATTTTTAATATAAAATAATAATAATAATAATAAATTATTCAAAAATACAATTTAAACAATGAAAATTACACATGGTCTATATAGAGAGGCACAAAAAACCATTATAGATCTATCTTAATCAAGAATTTATCAAGCACTAAAAGAGATTAAATCTCTTAACCTATAAATCTTGTTTCAATTTTTGCATTATAAAAAGATATTTGCATATAATGAGATTTGATCCTTCTGGGCCCTTGATAAATCTGTGATTAAAATAGGCCTATGCTAATTATATTAAAAGATTTGATTAACATAATGAAAAATGTTTTCTTAAAATTTTGACAATGCATCATAAAATACATTATAAAATTTTAATATTAATTTAAAGTTAAAAATATATATTTGATATGGGCTATCTAATCTGATTTATCTATCTTAACTAAATAATTAAGATTAGTATGATTATATTTATATAAATGTATTATTATTAAATATTTTTCAAAAGTAAAAAAAAAAAAATGATTATATTTATATAAATGTATTATTATTAAATATAAAAAAAAAACATGTAAATTGTTTAATAAGTAGAAAGTATAAATATATAATACAAATGTTGAAATTTTTATATACATATGCAAAGTAATATCTATACACATATGCAATAAAATTATCAAATATAAATTGTTATATTATGTGGAGAGAATTTCAACTTCAAAGTTTTTTCATTACACTATATGTTTAGTTTATTTTGAAATAAAATTTTTAGAATTTTCATTTTTCAAAATTTTTTCATTACATTATATGTTTGGTTTATTTTAAAATAAAGTTTTCAAAAATTTCATTCTTCAAAATATAAAGAATTATAGATGGTTTAGATATAATAATCTCTTTATATATAATTAATGAATGAAATCAAAAAATTCTAAATTATTTTTCCATTTTCAACATTTATTTTTTTATTAATATTTTATAAATAAAAAATAAATATTTTGATAACTATTATTATTAGATATAAATTTTCAATTTGATTTTTTTTTTTTTAATATAACACTAAATCATAACCCAACTGTAATAATTAACCATTATTATATAATGGATGTGATACCTCGACAAAATTTAGCTACCAAATTGTAATAATTAGAAATAAACAAAATTTAACCAAAAAATTAACAATCTATATACGTATATATAAAAAAGTAAAATCTTTCACTTTGTTTTGGATGAAGCACGGTCATTAATAAAATATCCATAATAAATAAACCAAATACAGTAGAGATAATTTATCAATAAGCTTGAATGAAAAATAATGATTAATAAAATATTTATAATAAATAAATAAAAATAACTCCAAATTTTTTCATATTTTAAGAAAATCAAAAATTTTAATACAATTTTTTCTCAATATTTTTAAACATATAAAATAATTCAAATTCTTTTAACATAAAATAAATTAACATTGAAAAAACTTAAATTTTGAAAAAAATGCACATATATATTAAGCTTTATAAAGATATGTATATTAGGAAATAATTGATGTTATATTGATAGTTTTTGTTTTCCATTTAAACTATCTAGTTCATTAGTAATTATATGCATTGGTGTTTGTTGGGTAATCAAACAAAATAGTGTTCACATATAGCATACTAAGATACATTGAGAGCCATAAAAACATGGGAGAAGTAGGCATATCATATGCAAAAATGAAGAGCCAAGCGCCATAAAAGACTATTAGTCTAATATAATGACTGGAGAAAGAGCATTGGAGTTTCCCTGGGGTGAATCTTTTGTTGGTGCGTTGATAATAGCTGATATATGACGCTGTGAGTCTAATCTGGAGTTTTAATCAGACACCGTATAGTGTTCCACCCGTGTTAATCTGGTGACAATATCATCCAGATTGTATCTGATGCTCTAGAGGATCTGTTTGATCTCCTCTTGTCCTGCAAATAACTGGTAGTGGTCGACTTGCTTGTCACAAATTCCCATGTGAAGCAAGGTTTCTAGTTGACGGTGTCGAGCCATTGAGTGGAGAAAATGATGTCTCCTTTTGCGAAATTTTGTAGGATCTAGAGTCCACCTAAAGGTGTTTCCATTGGTTTCAATATCTGAAAAATATGTATGACCGCAAAATTTCTTAGCTTCCAAGTGAAGGATCTTATTCCTCACTTTAGGGGGGACAGAGTCGAAGTGGTAATCCATTGAGTGTTGACTAAATAGACGACTGCGACAAGAGGTGGATGATCATGCGGCACCACCCCGACGACTGGATTAGCGCAGTCAGGGAGCCATGAAAACAACTGTTATAAACAGACTTGGTTGGGATGACCAAACTTCGTTGAAACATATGGTGTAACCACATGCAATTGGTGACCAGAAGTCGAACCCGAAGACTACAATAATGGAGAGGTGATATTTTGGGAATGCAGAAACTATAATGAGAGTGAAGGAAAATCGTTATAAGGGCATCGTTGACCCTAAACAGGGTGAACGACCCTACACACTTGTGAAGGTAGGCTTCCTTTTGACACTAGATTTGTAGGTGGGAATGACGTGTGGGGATTGTGAAAATTAACTTTGGGAAGGCTAGACCCGTAATTCTATCAGAACTAATTTGAAAATGTGTCTGAGTACCAAACGCCACATACCAGGACTAGATAATTAAATGATATACCCACAGATTCATTGATTTGGCAAGATGCAAAAGGAAACACAATGACCAACTCGAATGAAGGATTCATCGTTGCGTTGTGTATAAAGAGAACAAAAAACATGGACACCTACAATAAATAGCCATACTACCAAACCAAAACGATACACAAGAACTAGTGAATTGACAACAAAAGATGAAGTGGAAAGGATGTAAATATATAGACAGACCTTCACGAAATTCACAGAGCACCAACGTTGGTGAGCATTAGTTGAGGGAGAGTACGAAATGGTCTGCAGACCTGGAAGCACTCTTGGAAATCTGCCAAAATGGGGCAAGATCCATGTGTTTATTGTTAGGGTCCTATAATAATAGGGATCATAATTTAGTATTGACTATGTTAAGTCTTGCAATATTGTACATAACTTTGCATTTCTGCAAATGTTTTCCATATTAAAAAATGAAAATAGGGTATGTCCTAAAAGAATAATCAAAGGACCGAAAGAAAGAAAGATAAAAAAGATATAAAATATGAAACCCATAAAAAGAAACAAAAATAAATTTATGAAAGTGTTGCACATTCAAATGCCACTACTCTTAGTTTACTTTACGTTTGCAAATAAATTGTGTGTAGCTTGTTCAAAATGCCACAATTCATGATGATCATACAATTTAATCTTGATCATTCATGCCTTTAAATTTTATGTTATGATAGTTAGTGAATAAAGAGCTAACCAAACCATTTAATTTTGGCAGATCAGTAGTTAGGTAGAGAATAAAAATGAGCTCATAAGTTTAATCTGAGCCACTGGAAGATATAAGGTTAGAAATAAATTAGTTTTCTTATCAAAATAAAATGAAAGGGTCAGCAAGCTCAAATGCACCAAATAAAGAAAAGAAAAAATGTTAGCATGAATAAAGAGTAGGTAGAATACTTTCCAAAAACTTTTATAAGCATCATTATGCTTATTCATTATCAAAAATATATTTCTAACCATTCCCCTTGCTAAAAAACCCTTTCCCTCTTTCCCCCTTATCCTAACTCCCTTCCCCTTGCTAAAATCCCTTTTCCCCTCCTAAAAAACCCTTTTCCCCTTTGAAAATCCCCTTCCCCTTACTAAAATCATTTTTTCCCTTTAAAGACCCCCTTCCCCTTGATAAAATTTTATATTTCCATAAAAACATGAAAACCCACTTTTTCAAAGTCCAAAAGCACAAAAAGATTAATCGGGCCCCACTTTATTTTCCTTTTAATTTAAACCCCCACTTAATATATTTAAACCCCCTTTTGATGTAAACTACCCACTTAATATATTTTAGTGGCCCCACTTCATTTAACCCTCCGCATATATATTTCCTGACCCCACCTTTCTTTGAAAAAAAAAAAACTCTGTCAGTTGTCAGATCGCCACCGAGCAGATCGAACGTTCCACAACCTATTTCGCACTCTCTGAAGTTCGAAGTTTAAACCAAGGGAGGGGGGGGGGGGGGGGGGGGGTGTGAAATAGATGGTTTTATCCACCTGCTCCCTTGCCACACGACACCTCCATATTTTATCGCACCCCCTCATCCCAAACCACCAAACCACTCCCACGTTGTGCGATAAACCACCAAACCACCCTTTCGCCATGCGATAAACCACCAGTTTCAAAAATATAAAACTTCCCCGCTATTCCGTTATTTCCCTACCTCTACGGACTTGCGAAAAGACTGAAACCACCATACCTCCCCCAAAAACCATTTTTAAATTCAAAAGTTGTTTTATGTTGCAGGTGATTAACATAACCTGAAGCACCAATATCTACACCAACAACCACAAATCTCATACAAAATGCTCTCCAGGACACAGTTTTTATTTTGCATGAAGTTAAACATATATTTTTAGTAAAACACACTTTTACTAAATACATAGAAATGGATGAGATTTACCGCAGGATGATAAAAATAAAAATTACAAATAAAAGAAACAAACAGGTAACATCAATCAAAGAAACAATGCCAAATATCAGTAAGTTGAAAGGTGTCACTATCTTTTTGCATAATGATATTTTATTTTCCTTGAATAAATCCTAGTCAATTGACAGGATATTTTTTGTAATATTTTGTATAAATACTTCATCATTTCGAAGTATCAAGTGTGGATTTCTGAACATTTCGGTAGCTGACTGATCTTTTGCCTGAGGGTTATTGTACCAACTTCTAGTTGACAGACAGAACAAGTTATAAATAAACTTCTTTACAGGATTCATGTGTTGAGCTATCTCAGTGAAGTATAAATTTCAATTGTTCATGTTCTCTTTCTAAGTATTCCATAAACTTATATGTGTTCTGAGTTTGGATGTTATAATAGGAGTTTTACTGCAGAATTTGCTTAAACAATACACTCTGCTTTTAACTGTTATACATTTCTATGTTTTCTTCTGATATCCGGTTTAGAGAATTCTTAATTTCCCTTTGAGCCCGATTGACTTCTTCATCCTTCTTCATTATTTGATTTAAGGAATTCATAATTGCTCCTTGATCCCGATTGAAAAATCACTTCACCATTCAACTTTGAGATCTGATTTTTCTCACATATCTTTCCCTGTAACACTTTCTTTATAATTTGATTTTGTTATGTTTTCAAAGTTTATTAACTCCATAGCCTAATGGAAAATAGAAAAGCACTTATTCATCTAAATCATTAATTCCACCAACCAATCAAAACCAATCCAAATTAAGCATACATAACTAGACTAAAATCTATTAAATAGACAAAGTTAAATCATAAAGAGAGAGACCTCTCTGAGTTTAGGAGGGCTAGATCCTAAGCTCCAAAAGTGGTTTGTAGTTGCCTTTGATATTTCTTTTTAATGCTTAGAACAACCTCTGGAAATTTCAGAGTGATAACATTTATAAAGAAAACCCATGACCTAAAGATCAAACATGTGGAAATGACTGCCTCAGCAATCAGAAGCCAAAGAGGGATGAGTGTGCATTATGTCATGCATGTTAACACACACATTAAACATCGAATTCTTCTGCACGCTTCCTTGAAATGTGTCCATGATCAACTTCAATGGCCGAAAACTGCGAACCAGGGAAATGTCGAACGAATGTCCCTTTCCCACCACTTTCCTACGTTTAAACTGATTTGACAAAGTTTTTTTGTGGTTGAGCTTGAAGGCGATATAAATGCCACGCATGGGTAGGGTCCACATAGGTGATGATGTCGGCTCTCTTCCCCAAATGCACCTTCCTCTTCGCCATTATCTTTTCGTGCATGCCAATCATGCTAATTAACGCCTTTGATAACCTTAAAAACACCCCATCGAAAAAACACTTAAATATTATAAATATAAATAGTTCATCTTCTAATATACCTTTGATAATCCTTTCTCCTATGAACATAATAATCACAAATTACTACCATATAATACAATACAGTTAGAAACACACTCATACATAGAGATAATCCTTTCTCTTATGAACATAATAATCACAAATTACTACCATATATAGATAGAAACACACTCATACATAGAGAAGCCACACTATCACACTTAGGGATAGGGTTTAGTAGGAAGTAAAGTATGGCACGTAAAGTAAAAATGATGGTAATGTTAGTGGATCTCATGTTATATTAAGTCCTTCCATACATTACAAATTTATATCATGAAGATATTATTTTTTCCTTATTATTCTTCTCATGGTATAAAGGCCTAAAAGATTAAAAGTGGACTATGACTAGAGATACATCTGCATCTATGGCATGAAAGAAATTAAGAGTGGGCTGATACTACTTCGAGAAAAATAAATAGCAGTGAAAAAGAACGGAGTTGTCTTTAGTGCAACTTTTTGGAGTTTCCGATGCTGTAATCTGGTTTAAAAATTTGAAGTGAAATTTTGATTTTTGTTATTTAAACTAGTTTTTTTACTATATATATGGATTGAACAACCTGAAAAACCTCTAGGGCACTTCCATTGTGCAGTGACTACCCATTAAACTTGTGATTTCAATGAATTCCTGTTGGATTATAAAGAAATTTGATCAGAAAATCCACGAGAAAAGTCTCCAAAAAATCACACTAAAGACAACTCAAAAAAGAACATTGTCTTAAAGAGTTTGCATGAGAATCCTTAGTTTCCTTATAATTCATTACAATCCTATGAACTCCAAACTCCCTTATCAATAAGTTGCTTGCTTTGTTAGCATAGATTATTAAGATAATGTTACTTTAAGGGATATGATATCGTTTAATGCTCTCATATTAATATTAAAGTTATTGCAAATTGTTTTTGTTTAGAATAGATAATTAAGATAATGTTCCTTTAAGAGATTTGATATTTTTAATGTTATTAGATTAATATTAAAGTTCAATTTTAATGTATCTGGGGATATTTTGATGATTTTTATTAAGTGATAAGTTAAATTTTTATTAAGTGATAAGTTACAATATCCTCTCATGGCATAAACTAATTAATATTAGTTTAGATATTATTAAAGATTATAGTGAAAGTAAATTAAATTTAAATATAATTTATAATTAATTTTTTTCTAAATAATAATAAATATTATTATTTTAATTTTAAATTTATTAAATTAATATTAAAATTTACAATATTTAAAATTTTATTAAATAATAAAATTACTTATTCAATATCAGTGTACCAATTATTATTCAATATTAGTTTACACATTATTAACATTTAATGCTAATATAAGAAATATAACAACAACCAGCTCCATTTAAATTTATATCTCAATCAAATTCTTTACATTTCACCTTTCCTCTTCCTGCTTTCTTTCTGGTTCCATAAGTATGCTTATGGATACTTATGGATGTGTTTTTTTTTTTAATGGAAGAGTAATATGAAGGGATGAATTTTAATTTTATATTAATTTAATATAAATGTTTTAATATTAAAAAAAAAAAAATTAAATTAACAGTGGCTTATAAAATAATTATTTTATTTATTAATTAACTTATATTTAAGAGAACATATCTAAAAAGAAAGATTAGATTAGCACATTTAGAAAATTAGATTTAGGGGAATATATCTAAAAGAAAGATTATATTATAAAAATTTCAAAGAATAAAGATAAGATGCAAAGTCAATTATAAAAGTCTTATCACAATGTATTGGGGATAAGTTGAGAAAAAGAAATAGAAGAGATAAAATAAAAAAATTAATAAAATTTAAAGATAAAAGAAATATTTAAATTTCCTAAATTGAATTTGGAAAAAAAATTAAGAATTTTAATTTGATTTTTTTAAATAATAAAAATAGAAATTTGGTTTAATTATTTATATTAAAAATAAATAATTAAATTAAAAATAATAAATAATAAGATTAGAAAATATAGATAAGATCAAATTAGTTTAAATGATAAGGTTAATGGAGATGAAATAAGGGAGAACCAAAACTCTTTCAATTTTGAGTGCAATTTGTTGTTTTTATAATAAAGGTTTTAATTAATCTTTTTAAAACATGGTTTTAGAAAATTATGTGGCAATAGCGAGATACTAATTATGTGTATAGAGTTGTTAGATTAATTTAAATGATTGACTGTTACAAAATCATAATAAAATCATAATATAAGGTGAGGCTGAATGTGTGATTTATTTTTTTATAATAAATATTTTTTTATTCATGGGTTAACTTGTTTTTAGTAAATGGAATTTTTATTAATAAAAATTTGGTAGTGAATTTGATAAATTATTTAGATATTAATAAAGTTTTAACATAATTAAAATCTTTTCCTAACAAAACGATATTATTAGTTTTTTTCTTAATTTTAAATTAATTAACAATATCAAAAATTAAATCACAATTTTAAATAAATTAAAAAATTATTCATTTTTAATAATTAAAAATAAATTTAATACAAAATTAAATTACTCTTTCACAAACTTATTTAACACATTATGTCAAACATCAATAATAAAATAAAAATATATATTACTAAAGAGAGATTTAATTGGATTCATAAACTATTTCATTTATGTTTTTCTTATATAACTTTTTATTCTTATCTTACCTAAATTGCTATTCTATTTTGACAATATATTTGTTATTAGTTTATGTCAAAGCTAATTGTTGTCGTTGCGACAAACACCCTCTAAAATTTTACCTAGATTTAAATTTTGGAGCTTACTGTGGATCTTGTAATTGGTCGTTCCGTGGCCACTTCTTGATCGGCCGAATTCACTTGCTCACACATGCTCAGTTCGCAACAAGTTCCAGCACATTCTTTTACGCAAGCTTGAACAAACATAAAATAGTCCATCAAGACAGTGCATGTGCAATGTTCAACCTATGTCGACAGTCAGTGTGCACTTCCATTGACAACCCCTCACTTTTGGCTACGTTCGTACTTCTATTTTGGTGAGTTTTTCAAACTGTTGCTTTTGTGCAACGTTTTTCCGAGTGTCATTTTCATGTTTTTGAATGTCTCTTTCACTTTCTTTCACTTTAATTAGTGTTGCTTTCATGTTATCTTCGCTCTAGCATCTGTCGCTTTCACTGTCATTCACACTTTTCTCTTCATACAGTAAATGTCATATTTTAGCACGTGGAGTGTCACATAATGCATGGAAGATAGTTTTGGTGGTTTCAAGGGGTAACCTTTTTGTAGATGAGTTTGTCTTACCATGTAAACATGTATCACACTCATTTCCAAAGTTTCAAGCATTGTCACACAAGTGTCGTCATGGTCGTCGCAAAGTGTATCTTTGGTGTCGCACTTGGTTTAGGTCATCACAAAGTTGTTGCATTAAGGAAAGGATGTTGTTCATGTGCTCGGAGTGTTCCATGTTGTGTCTTCAAGTGATCTAAGTGTGTGGTCATGTTCATAGTTATGATTTTTCCTATCTTCCTCTCACAGATTTGACACTTAGTCAAATTGGGAAAACTCTCTGAACGAACCACTCAGCCTCCTTTAGCCAGCCTAAACTATGCATTGTTCAGTCTCAACCCTCAAGCAGCAACCTTGCCTCTTGACACTGTGCAATGCATATTTTTTTCCTCCCATAACTACAAATTGTGTAATCTCAGTGCTTAAGCCCAGCCCCTGATTTCCAGAATACACTTGATCCTTTCCTCTAGACAACCTTCTCCTTGCACTGCGTAGTCTTAAGCATCAAACCTCAGCCTTAAGCTCTTGAACTGCGCAATTATGCAATCATTTTACCTCTCTCCATATAGAACTACGCATTCGACAACTTAGAGCCTCAAACCTCAAGCTTGATACCTTGAACCCCTCAACTGTGCAATCTCCAAACTTGTTCTCCTATCTGAATTGTGCATTTGGAAACTTCACGCCTCAATATTGACCTCTTGGGTTCCTTAACTGCACAGTCACTCATCCTTGGCCATCCTAAACTGCGCATTACGAAGTCTCAAGCCTTAGTCTCAGACCTTGGCCTTTGGAATTGCACAATCCTTGAGTTAGTCACTTAACCAATCATCGGTTCTATCCCTAACAAGTGATTTCATGAAGCATATTAGGCTAGGGTTTTATAGGGCTAATGTCATCTTTTCATGGGTGGATTGTAATCGCAGGTACTCTATTATTTCATGACATGATGATGATGAAGGAGATGGAGAAGGAAACCATGCTAGAAGACACCTAAGGAGTTAATGAGATAAGATGATCGTTAGGAAAGAAGACGAAGGATCATTGGATTACAACATAAGACCAAAGATCAGGGCCACATGAAGACTCCATCTGATTCACAACCCTTTGGAGGGAAGATATGGAGAATAAAGCATATCTCTCATGAAGACAAAGTATTAGATACATATTTAATGAAGACAAAGAAACAAGAAGGGTATCCTAGCACTGCCACATCATCATTGTCATGTCATGTTTGGTCAAGAGTCATTATTTTCCGCATCTTTTGTGGATTATGTAAATTCAATATTGGATAAATTTAATGTAAAGTGGAAGTCCAAGGGTCATCCATGTAATACAAAAAGTCATGTAGGAAGTTGAAAGGTCATTGAGAAGTCAAACTGTCATGATGATAGTCCAAGAGTCACAAGGGAGGTGAATGGTCACCCCTTTTTTTATGTATATGCCCCCATTTCTCAAGTAAAGGACTTTTCACCTTGGCTCCTCCCATAAGGAATCAAAGAGACAAATTTAGTACTTTTGGGGAGCAAGTCATGGCTCCAATGCTCCACTATTAGAGCTAGTGATTTTCATTGTATTCATGTATCTTGGCACTTTTACTTAATACTTGAAGCCTGATGGCTGGCACGTTTTCATGCATGGATTGTGAATATTTGTAAGACTATTCTATGAATGTTTATAATTCATGTTTTCTTTCACTTGTACTAAAGTAGTTGAACTATTTCGATTATTTTAGTGTGCATCTTATTGAAAATGTGTTGTGATGGTTGTAATAATTGTCACATATATGTGGACTATTCTACTTGATATTAGAAGATTCTATTTTTCTTATGTGCTCCTCTACTAGTGTGGTATTGTTACCTCTCTCTGAGAGGCTCACCTTTCCTCCCTCTGCATTAGAAGAATCTTGATACACATGTAACCAAACATTCACTAGGCACAATTACTTGCTTTTCACAAAGGCACATACATGCTTATCTAATTGGGAATTCACATCAGGGAGACCCCCTTGGTTAACGAATTTCTAGCATCATCAGTAGTAACATACATTTATATTCATACTTATTTATTAGGGACTAGGTTGCATGTACACTTGTTTGTTATGTGTTGTTTTACGAGATACTAGCATTAATTTAGGGGTTATAGTCATAACGAGTCGAATTAATTATCAATAATAATAATAATATTAATAGGGTAATATATGTGGTATAGATGAATGATTGTTCTCCCCGTCCAAATTTGGAAAATGAAATGATAAACTATAATGACTTTGAAGCTTATTATTGAATTTTAGATGAACATATATATTCCCTTATATATAATATACAAATATTTTTCATGCAAAAAATATATTATTAGTAAGTTCCAATTTATATTTCAATTTTTTCTTATGTTTGCTTCCTATAGAAGTACATGCTTTTAAAAGTTATTTTTATGAGGTAGACCCTTTCATATGGTGATGGAGATAATATGCAACAACCTTCAAGAAACTCTAAGAACATTTCTTCCGGATCTAGGAGATGGTAAATTGGATGAAGACGAAATCAATATCCTTAAAAAAATGAATTTGTAAAAATTAACACTGTTTCTTGTCCTAAAATGCACACAGGCCTATGCGAAGAGAGTATCTTTCAACCGCCCTCCATAATCCTTTGTGGCACTAAGTTTCGATGGTGCCTCAAGAGTAAATCTAGGTGCAGCAGGAATAGGAGGATTAATTCGAGGTGCGGATTCAAATCCTCTTCATATCTTTACCTTCTATTATGGATAAACTACTAAAAAAATTGGTTGAATTCTGGGCATTAGAAAAAGGTCTTCAAATCACACAGGGAAAAGGGATACGGTGGTGGGAGAGATGTCGCAGTGGACAAAGAGTGGAAGGAATGGTTGCAGCATGACGTTATCTCAGAGTTGAACCAGTGGGTAGAATAGGAAAAACAATGGGAATGTATATGGCAGGCAGGGATGGAATTTGATGGGCATTTTACCCATTTTTGACGTGTAAATTTTTTTAATGACTATTTTTGGGAAGTGCTCTGAATTGTACAAAACGTATTAATGACGGGTTATATGTTTCTAAAAACATTGCTAGTATCTATTTCTATTCAAGAAAGTCAAGGAAATTTCCAATTAAATTTATATAGTGGCTAGGCAAGATTCAGTCTCATGTCAAGCTCACCATTTTATTTCTAAATTTTATAAAAAGCTCACCATTTTATTTTTAAATTCTATAAAAATACCACCATTTATGGCCATTTTATTCTATTTCTTCTTGGGAGTTGGTTGAAATTATGCCCCGTGCCAACTAAGTAAAAGCCATCATATGCTTGAAAACATACAAGGGAGAGGAGCCCGGTATGTTTCATATGTTAACGAGGATAAGAAACAATTGGAAGAAGTAGCTTCTGAGGGAGGAGTAGCTTCCAAGAAGAGGGTCCATTACTAGATCTAGAGCTATGGGTGCAATTATTGCTAAATCAACTTACTATACAGCATAATCGACTTCTTCAACCCAATCAATCAACTACTCCTGCATGTTTAGCTATTGATTCTTCTGTCCATGAATCAATCATACCCATATGAAAGAGAACGATATCCCTCATATAAAGAACCAGAGATAGTTTTCATAGTTTATAAATAAAAACCTGAAACCACCAATAGCCATGGGAGAGGTGATTGACCGAGTGAGAGCAGCACCAATAGCATAGGTAGTGACAATTCTAAGGTCGCTATAGTCTCATAACCAGGAATTTCATTTTTCATAGCCTATAGCCGATAGTCAATTATAGCCAACTAAATTCGACCTTCATATAGAAGATATCGGGGAGACATATCCGGGTAAGAGAGATCTAAATATCAATTGATAGATCAGGAAGGTATCAATTGATATACGACAGAAAGTTCGATCTCAAGTCTTCAGTCGATGAAGGTAGGCAGTAAGATTGATAATAGCAGTTGTTGAAAGGGGAGCGAAAATCTACTCGATAGTCTAAAAGAATTAAGTGTAGAAGCCATGAGGGAAGGGAATCCCAGAAAGGAAAATTTTAAGAAGAATGTTGTGAAATTGGATAGACTAAGTTTATTTTGATTTTTCCAATGGTATTTTCCAGTGGTAATTACTGAAACTATTTAATATTTAGTTATTCTAAATTTAATATTTAGTTATTATGGATGGATAAAATTATTTGAAATAATTCTTGTTATGGATTGTTGAAATTATTTCAAATAATTCTTTTGTAGAGTGTATGATTGATAAAGATTTATATTTCATCTATTCTTACATGAATTATTTTCTATTTGTTATGTGGTTTTTCAACTTTAACATTAAACATAAATAAAATAAAATAATGCAAACTCTTATTTGGAGATTAGGTCCCGAAGATATTCTTTTCATTTTCAAGTTGGTATTATTTTAGTTTCTTTGTTTCAGCCCTGATTTGTTATATGTTTACATTTAAAATTTAAAAATGAAACAAAAATGAAATTTTTATGGTATATTATGGTAGGATTTTATTTTATTTTTAAATATTTTTGTTCAAATAGCTAGCAATATTCTTTAAAAGCACACATGAGACAAGCTAGTTAAATAATAGAATGAATTTTATTAAATATAAGCAGCAATAATTTTTGAAAAGAGAATAAGTTTTGTTAGATATACACATCAATAATTTTTGAAATAGTTAAGTTGACTAGAGAATTTTAGGAAAAGAATAGATGTGTCATACTAAAAGATATTTAGGAAATAATTAAAATTCGTTTTAACCAACATCATGTCTATCTTAGCATGGTCTATTAATGTATTGGTCCATGTCATTTAGGTTTAATAAGCTTTTTGTTATCTTATTATTATTTCAATTTATTAATATTTTTTTGTGTGTCTTGGTTAAAATTTGATGGGTTTATTAAGTTTTTTGGTGTCTTATTATTAAACTTTTTTCTAAGATTTGATACGTTGACCTTGATCATATACTTTTTTTAACTTAAATGTAAAATATTCACTTTATTATGTCATTAATGAAGCCCCATGTCCAATGTCATTCAAAGCCATATTCAAGTAGGTGTTGCTACTTGTTAGGTGGAAATCTATTTATGCTTTGATTTTTCACTTTTCATAATTTTTTACTCATAATTATTATTTTTGTTTTAAAAACTTTCTTTTACTCAATATATATATATATATATATATTGAAATAATGATTAGAATTCTTTAGTGAAATTTAAATTAATTTTTTTATATTATTTATAACTCACCATATTTATTATTAATTATACTTTAAATCAAAGAGAGAGAAAATTAAGATTGTTTTGTCATTATATTAGGAAATTATTATCAAGAACCATGCATACATAATTGTGTTCAAGATCATCATCAACAACCTCACACATATTCACAACTAACACCTTCAATAATTTTGAGTTTGCATTCAAAATGTGAATCAGGCCCTCCAAATTTAATCAACATAGTGAACAAAATCTAAATTGTATGTATTGGAGTATATATCAACAATTAATTATGACTTTTCCATGCTTGTTTCAATATCACTCTAATCCCTATGTTATTGTTATAGGTCACACATCTTTTCACAAAAAACTTGGGAAACATAGAACAAGATATACAAAATATGTCAATGTAGTAGAGTAGTATTAGATTGAAAACTTTATAATATATTGGAAACAAAATTTATTTATTGTAAATCATTTTTGAACCAAAACTTAAAATTTAATAAGTCACGTGTTAAATTCATTTTGGTTTTTTTTCTTTAATGTGAAATTTTTTAGCATAGTTATATGTGTGTGTGTGTGTGTGTGTGTGTGTGTGTGTGTGTGTGTGTGTGTGTGTATATATATATATATATATATATATATATATATATATATATATATAAGTATTGTGAAAATTTTTAATATAATTATGATATTGAAGAGTAAATTTTTAATCAAATATTTATTGGTGAAGGGTTAATTTATTATGAGAACATCATTTTTGAAGGGCAAAATTTTAAACATAACGTTTCTTGAATGGAAACATAAAAACCCAAAACGTCAAAAAAATATATATGACGAGTAAAAAGAAATCCAAATCCATCCCTGATGGCAGGGCATCACCCTGAAAAGCGATTGAGGCCTATTTATTACCTCACCACTCTCCGAATTCTTGGGATGATAGCTTTATGGGAGAAGTATCACACTTGGCGCTTGGTGGACATTTTGTTTCAACCTGGGCTTGCGCTTGATGAATGTTGTAGTGATCATGTAGTTCTTTTCATGAAGTAAGGTGGAAAACTCTTCAACTGATTGTAAGGTGGCGAAACTTCTTTTTTCTTGCCTTTAGGGATCACTTCGGTTCCTCGTCGTCCTTTAGACATTATTCACTCCACTCATATTGCCTGGTTGTAGAAAGGTATTTCAATTTTTGTTTTTGGTCCTTACCTAAAGTATTTAGGTTAGTCTATATTATGTTGTTGGTTATTTTCAAATGTTATCAGTGGTCACATATCATTGTTATTCACTAATTTTGGAACAATTTGTCTTGCAATATCATTGTTTAATCCATCTGAAGTCTTTTAGTAAGCCATGGTTCCATTATATCCTCATAAGGTGCTTCATGGTCAGGGATAACAAGTTACAACAACAGTGTCAATGTTATTCATGTGTTTTATTCATAATACATCATCTGGGCCTTCATTTGAGCTTGTCGTCATTTTACCCTCTACTGATCTTCAATCCCTCGGTCCATCTAGTATCTTGTTCAATTTCCCAATTTTGGTCGCAGATGTTTGGTATAGTGGGTACTTCTCAATTTGGTTTTGACTTTGTGCTCTTTCGAGCTTCCTAGAAGACTCATGTCATGTACTCTTGGGTTCTAGTCTATAATGGGTTTAATGTTACATTGGGCCATACTTGCTCCTTGTGTATGTTTCTCGATGATATATATCTTGGCTCTTCTGTTCATAAGCATAAGCCTTGTGATAATTCTCACCCATTCCTTTTGGTCTTAACTGGGATAATTCGTCCAATCTTTAGTCCAAATCACTTCACCTAGTTGTCCCAATTTGCTAGGGTCTTATTTTCTTGTAGGTATTGGTCTGTCATGCCCCCCTATCAATGATTACTTAGCTAGAGGGGAGGTTCACATGGGGAGTCCTCCTCCAGACACCGTAGACTCTTTGGTTGGGAGCTTATTACAATTTTTTTTATGTAGTTCCCTTTGAAGTCAAGAAGGAAACCTACACCCTAGAAGATAAATATTTCGAAGGTCGTATGTATTTTTCCAATTTTGAGGTTTGTAGTGACCACACTAAATGGGTGCCAAACCTTGGTAATCTTTGGAAGAGGAGATTATATTTCATGCATTCCATTTTTACACATAAGCAAACAGAGACTCTCCTTAACATGGTGCTTCGAGACAAGCAGGTTGATAATTACAAGCACTTTGTGGGTCAGGAGGTTTTGAAGTAGAATCTTAGGATCTATGCTATGACATGGACGAGATTGTGGTTAGATTGAGAAAAATAGAACAGTACATCAGCTCAAACTCTGATGTTGATTCCAATGTTCTTCCAAATGGTGAAGCAGTTATAAACTCTCAACCAATCAATATGTTCAGTGCAGACTCCTCTCCAGATCATCCAGTGATTATCCTGGATGAATATGTCCCTCTCAGATTTTTTTTCTAGCTCATGGTTTCATAGTTTATGGTTGCTACTAAGTTTTTGTCATTCTCTTTTTCTGTATGGCGATGTTTGTTTACAGATAACATGTTCAACTGTCAGAATCTCTTGTTAGTTTTTGTATTGTCGGTTTGTTACCACATCAATGGTTCTCTCCCTAGTGGTAGGCTTTTGTTAGGTATTTATCATGATACCGGTCTTCTAACAAGGACAATAATTGGGCTATCGATATTATCACGTGTAAATTATTTTTTTGCATATAAATAGAAATCATGATTGAATATTACAATTAAAATAATAATAATAATTATTATTATTATTATTATTATTATGAAAGCCTAATGTGAAGGTAAGATATGAAATTTAATTGTGTATTATTAATAGTAATAATAATATATTTTTAATAAAACAAATTTTTTATTAATTTATATGAAATAATTATTTTTTCTATTACAATGAAGAAACTATTTTTCATAAAATTTATCAAGAAATTAAAAGACTAACTAAAAGAAAAGTTAGAATTGTAAAGTAAATTAAAAGACTCAAATTTGAGAAAATAAAAAGATATATAAAAGACAAGTTGCAAAGTAAGTCATAAAATTCCTATCAAATAATTTTGTTGATAAGTTGAGAAAAACAAGTGCTACATAGTAGCTACTCCCTTCCAATTAATTTAAATATGCTAAACAAAGACAAAACCTCATATAAAGCCTTGTATTAATTTGACCTTAAATTTGATAAATGTCTTATGTTAATAGTTCATAGATTCACCCCAAAATAAATTAATTTTAGGATAGTAGTTTTTAATAAGAAAAAAGTATATAGATAAAAAAAAAATTTCTTATGTGTAAGTGAATATTTGTTTCCAAATCAAAATATTTTATAAAAATACAATTAATATATATTCATTTTATATTAAAAAATAAAAATAAAAACTCTCTTACATGATAAAATTTTTAAAATAAAATTAATTAATAATAATTTATTATAAGTTAATATATGTTAATTTATTTAACAAATATTAATTTATATGTTAAATAATTAAATAAGATAAATTAAAATATAAATAATATCCATTAAGTGATAAATTGACTACTTGTGTTGTACTGACATATTGGCCCTGAGATTTTCGTGTCCCCATTGTATATTAACCAACGTACCTTTTATTTTGTCACCTTAACCTTCATTAAAGTTAGTTTTATTTTTTTTGTTAAGTAATTAATTTCTAAACAAAATGGTTATGGTTAATTTTACATAGAAGTATGTTTATTTTGGAATAAGACATTTAAAATTTTAATTTAATTATTAATAACTATGAGGTGGATGGTAGGGATTTAACCTTTATTAAATATTTTAGAATATTCTTAGTAATATACAAAAATTAAAGGACGAAATTTAACTCTAAATTGGTTTTGTTCTTTTTTTCCTTTAATTAAAAAAATATCATATGAAGTGACTTTTGGTTTTTTAGGCATATAGTATTAATAAACTATGATATTGGCCATAGTATTGTAACAAATCATATTTATAAATTAAGTATCTTCATGGTAAAGTGAGGTAAATCTCCATGATTAAAAGTCTTGTTCCATATTTTCTTATATATGTTTAACATGTATATTAATTTTTTTATAATTAATAATAATAATAAATTACAATTTAGTTAAAAGTTTTATGTGTTATTTTTTATTTTTTTTACAACTTGAAATCTATCATGTAAATGTTTTGATATTTATTATGGATTCATCTCTATCCTTATTTTTCATCTATTAATTTATATAGACACAAAATTAACAACTATTAACTTAACTATTTTGTTAAAATATAAAATTTCCATTTTTTTAATATTTTCTAATTGTTAATATTTTGTAATTTTTATTTCTCTTTGAAACTTTATAAGTTGAAGAAAGTTTTCACCATTAAGTGAATACATAAAAATTTGAAAAAAAAAAAAAAACAAAGCAAACACAACTATGTGGAAATTTTATTGCATATAGTTCTTTGTCCATTGACTCTATGAACTTCTTCCTTACCTTTTGGATGAAGGGTTAACTAAGCATAGCTTAAACTGCATAAATTTAATAATTTCAAGCAATTTTTTTTTTAATATTTATTTAGGTTTTGTTTTTACTTTCATAGTTTTTGTAGGTTTCAAGTTTTGTTTTTAGATCTGTAATTTTTAAGCATGTAAATAAATGAAGAAGGTAAGATAAATATATATATTTTCGCCATAAAATTATTTTTTTAACAAAACTATTACTTTTTAAAATAAATATTTTAATATTTTAGATGTTTAAGTTTAGTTTAGTTAGATTTTTTTCTTAGCAACTAAATATTTAATGAACTTTAATTTAATATAGGATATAATTATTAGTTTTATCTCATCAACAATTTTTAATTATAATAGCAAAATGTTGATAGCATTACTTTACTAATACAGAGAAATGTATTGGAGTTATTATTATTATAGAAACGAAATTTTATATATATATATGAAAATTTGTTTGGGCTAGTTCAAATTAATGAAAAGAGGTTTGATTTGATTTTAAAATAATATTTGTTATTTGATTGTAAAATTAGTCTAAGAAATCTTCCACAATTGTAAAATTTGACTTGAGTGGACATAATGTTTAAGAGCATGTGTTTCTTTCTAGGAGGTCACAGATTCAAAACTAGAGGGGGGTAGAGTATGTATGCTTTTGTAGACTTGGGTTCCTTGTCCCACAAACAAGGGGGTCTCATACACCAATTTGGGTGGGTCCCTTGTCCCACAACCAAGGAGATCTCATACACCAATTTGATGTTTGACTTGGTTGTAACCCTAGAATTAGATAATAATAATAATAATAATAACAACTAGCTCTAATTTCCAATATTAATATATAAATCGTGCTTTGAACAAAAAAATGTTTAGTCTCATATTAACACTTGCCTTAAAATTGAATAATAATAATAATAATAATAACTAGCTCCTATATAAAAAAATGTTTTCCACTTTCATCACATCTTATACCACATATTCTCTTTCTTGATACGTAATATTAATTAAAATTCTGAATCTGGTAATATTTCAGATTGAGGATGATTAAACCATAACAGAGAGACATATCAAAATTTTAATTTTTAAGGCTTAGAATTCTCGTCATAGATTACTATAGTAAGTTTTGGGTGGCAAATATAATGATATTTAACGTTGTAACATGTGTCCGAAAAGGTCATACCGCCTATTCGACGTACCTACCAAATACCACCAGCGTACCAACCAACGAACAGCCAAAATTGCTATTAAGATGCCAGGTGTTGGTATGATGGTACAAGTACATCATTCAAACTTATGTTTTTCAATGCACTTTGCAATAAGATCTCTAAATTCACAGCAAATAAGAGTATATGTTTATTAAAAAGAAAGAAATTATAATATTAAACATTGTGAAATTGCAGACATTTCATCTATTGAGTGGTCAACGCAAAAATATAATGTTAAATATTGTGAAATTGCAGAAATTTCATTTGGTTGACTTTGGTCAACCCAAAAACTAATGTGTAATCCGGCTCAGACTGCAGGAATAATAAGATAAAGATTAAAAAAATATTTAATTAAATTAAATTTGGAAAAAACTAAAAAAATTTAAAAATTGATTAAAATTATAAATTGAATAATAAGATGTAATGAATAAAAAGATTAGAGAATGTGGATAAGATCAAATTAATTTAAATAATAAGGTTAATGGGATGGGGTTTTTTTTTTTTTTTAAGAACTCTTTCAATTATGAGCGTAATTTGTTATTTTTTTAACAATAATAATAGGGTATTTTTATATCAAAAGAGGCCTAAATATAAGGCTGATGTGAGTTGCATATGAGATTGATATATGAGTTACATTCACAAATTCTACTAACATATTATATCAAATTTATACATTAACAACAAACTAAAAATCTCTATAATTAAAAATGATTATACATACAACTAAAAAGCTGTCAAACCATTAAAATGAATTTCTCGCACTCATATTAAAGATATAGTTCGTTTCTTTATAACACAGGCCGAGCAATCTCGACATAACTTCATAACATTTGACACTAAAATATTTACAACCTTTCTTTAAAAGCTCCATTTAAACTAATGTGGGGACACTAGAAGTTCGTTTTATTAAATCGAAGCTACAACCGTAGCTTTTATAGTGAAAGTATATTGATGTGAATTCCTCAACTTCCACGCCCATTATTTTAGAGCTCAATGACATTACTGGTTGCAATCCACATTTCAATTAAAATTTTTGAACAAAATGTCTGGATACTATGAATATATTATAATGTTTGAAGCTGTGGCTTAAATAAATCTAATTTTAATATTTATTTTAAAGGTGTGGTTTAAATAAATTTAATATTAATATTGGTGTGGTTGAAATAAATTTAATATTGATATGAATGTGGTTTAAATAAATTTAACATTAATATTTATTTTTATGAATGTTTTAATATTAGTAATAAGTTTTTTTGTTATTTTAAAATTAATAATAATTATATTTAAATTAGATAAATGTTTTTTGGATTAATTACTTTATGGGATTTGGTTCAAATCAATAAATGTGATTTATCTTTCGAACAAGATAAAAAAATAATAATTATTATAATAATATATTTATTAAAAATTACTATATTTTTATTAGAATTAAATTAAAATTAAGTAATAATAAATTTATTTTTCATAATAAAATGCAATTCATAAATATATAAAACATTTTATCAAAAATTATCATTAATAATAAAATATTTATTAAATCCATAAATAATAAAAAAATTCATAAAACATATTATTGTTGTGAGTGTACTATGAACATGTTTCTAATATCATGTTTAAAGTTGTGATTTATACATGTTTTAAATATCATATTTAAAGTTTTGTTTAAATAAATCTAATTTTATTATTTTTTTTTAATGAATGTTTTAATTTTCGTTAAAAGTTTTATTTATTTATTTTAAAATTAATAATAATTAGATTTAAAATTAATGGTAATAATAAACTATGAACCTGTTAGAACATGTTTCTGAATGTCATGTTAAAGTCCTGAATATCATGTTTAAAGTTGTGGCTTAAATAAATCTAATTTTAAAAATTATTTTATGAATGTTTTAATGTTTGTTAAAGGTAGAACATGTTTCTGAATGTCATGTTAAAGTCCTGAATATCATGTTTAAAGTTGTGGCTTAAATAAATCTAATTTTAAAATTTATTTTATGAATGTTTTAATGTTTGTTAAATGTTTTTTTATTTATTTGAAAATTAATATAAGATTATTAATAATTATATTTAAAATTATATTTATTAATAATTTAATATCTTATTTATTAAAAAAATAAATAAAATAAATAAATAAAATAAAAAATAAAAAATTATTTTTATTGATGATGATAATGATGATGGTTAACGTCTATTGAGACCAATTTTTGGTCTATCAGATTTAAAGAAAAGAGTTATTTAATTTGATTTGAGATTTTATTCTTATGCTCAAAAAGCTCGGAGAGAAGCCTCCCGAGCTCACTATAATTTTGACATCTTAAAAGGCTCGGAAGGTCAGTATTGCAACAAAGATTATGAAATTGAGCTCTAATGTGGTTGTAGGTGGGGCACTCTAAGATGAAGTGATTTTCATCCTTGATGTTCATATTCTCACAGAGATGGAAAATCCTTTCCATCCATGGTATTTTAGGAACTGTCCAACGACCTGTTTCATTATGGAGCTCATGAGAGTTCATTCTAATCTTGGCTATATTAATTTTCTTCTTTGAGCTAGTTAAAACAGAGAGATGCTTTTGATATTCTAAGGTGGGGTTGATGACCTCCTTATACTACCTTAATTTTCTTTTAGCTGTATTATCTTTCTCGCACCACATTTTTTCTTTGAACTTAGAAGTAACATTTTTTTTAATGTTATTGATGTTTTGCAATGCAACATTCTCGTCAATCTCCCAATGGTTTAACCAAGCCCTGATGTCTTTATACCAACCTCGTTTAAGCCTTAGGTGATTTTGGCTAGAATTTAAAACTAGCTTAGGAAGTCTATGGTCTCCTACGCTATTGAGCTTGTGCTTGTACAACATAAGCCTAGTCATAGCTAGGCTCTTGATAGGGGAAAGACCCACTTCTATAAGGATAATAGGATAGGGTGTATTGCTTTTAATTTTAAGGTTATACGTTATAAAACGCTTCTGGATTTGCTCAATCTTTCTCCAGGATTCTCTAGAGATGCTGCAACCCCAAACCTCACATCCATATAAGATAACAGGAGTGACTAAAGTTTCAAAGAGGAACTTCTTTCTACCCCACATTACGAGGTTTGTCATTTTACAATTATTTTCAAGAACAAAATAAGCTTTCCACCCCCCATTAATCCTTTTCTGAATGTTATAGTTCCAGTTGAGCTTGTGATGAATATCAATTCCTAGGTACTTGTAAGAAGACACTTCCTCCAAGTTACTATTATCATACATGAAATTAGCGTAAGTGTCCTTCTTGGATTTGATAATCATAACTTTTGTTTTGTCAGTGTTAACAGACATACCCATGGTAGAGCAGAAATCCTTAAGAAGTCTAGGTTGCTTATCAAGATCAGATGGGCACCTTGCGAGAAGAACAATATCGTCAGCATAGAGAAGAAGGATGATGACTATCCCAGCTAAGATCGTGCCAGCACATCCCGCTTCCTCTAAACAACCTTCTAGCTTGTCGATGTAAATACTAAATAGGGTAGGGGAGAGGGGGCAACCTTGTTTAACTCTGATATTACACTTAATATCTTTCGACCACCCCTCATTTCTCTTTAACTTGGCAATTACATTCTCGTATAACCTTATAGCGGCCGCTCTTAGCTCAAAAGGAACATTTAGCTCTTCTAATCTATTCCATAAGTTATTTCTAGGAACTGTATCGAAAGCCTTTCTAAAGTCCACAAAGCAACAGAAGAGATTGGATTTATCATTGCGGCATTCTTCCACAATGATCCTAAGCGTAACGAGGTGGTCCGTTGTTGAGTGCTGCCTTCTAAAACCCGCTTGGCCTTTAGCCCGCTTACCTTCACTTTCAAGCCAAATGCTCAACTTCTTTTCCAAAATAATACCATATAACTTGGCTAAGAGAGGGTTGATCATCATTGTTCGATAATTAGAAGGGTTATTTGTATCCCAACTTTTAAAAATAGGGATAATGAGACTCTGAGTCCAAGGTTTAGGGAACCCTTGCTTGACCACTTGGTTGAAAAGCTTGTGGATGTGGGGGATGAGGACAGGACCTCCAATTTTTAAGATTTCCGCCTGGTAACCTTGAATGTCTTTAGCTTTCCCATTTCCCAGGCGTTTAACCCCAAAATCAATGTCTTCTAATGAGAAAACTTATTTCGTTGTGAGCAGGGTTTCAAAATCCCTGGCATTTGGAGATTCATAAAGCTTTTTAAGATAGGAATTTCATTCGTGTAAAGAAATTTTACTATTATCTTTAGTTTTCCTAGTTAGAATCTGCCTCCAGAATTTCTTAGGAGCCACCTTAGAGAGGTGTAAGAGATTCTCTTGTCTTTTACGAATATATTGCCTTTTTTTCCTTTTAGTTAGGGCTTTGTAGATTTTTATCTTGTTAATTTTGAGAGATTCATCAACAACTTCCTTAGTTGCTCTCCTCACACTTTTACAGTCTTTGTCATAACATGGGTTGGTTTTGCTATTTCTTTTATTACTTGAGACTTCAATTGAGAACTTGTTAATAGAATATGATAGGGTTGTAGTAAAATTATGATAGAGGTCATCTATGTTGTCTATACTAGATAAAGGAAGAAAATTATTTTTTAATTCATTTAGAAAGAGATCGTTTTTATTTCTATCAAAGATTAAGTTCTTCTATGGGATCTCTATGCATGACAAAATTGAGAGTTATGAGTAAATACCTATGATTAGAGTCAGGCTCGTGGTCATCTAAGATGTCAAAATTTATTATTTCGTTGTATAAAGGGAGATCGGAAATAACATAGTCTACCACACTCCTGCCAAGCACATGGATGTAGGTCATCTTGCTAGAATTGGGCCACTTCTTTAGACCGTTGCAAATTATGAGATCCTGAGCACTACAGAGCTTGACTAGCTCTGACCCAAACAAATTATCCCTAAGGTCTTCAGAGATCCTTTTGTACTGGCTAGCCAGAGTAAGGTCTTCATCTAACCAAAGAGGATTGGGGTTGGAATGATTGCTTAGAAGAATAGCTTGGTTGCTTGAAGTTCGAGCATTAAAGTCACCCATTAAAAGGATATTACCTTCATTCCTTAGGCTAGAAATATTATTCTCTAAACCATTTTAAGGACTATTTTTATCTATATTCTTTTTCTTATAGAAGTTAGAATTAATAGGGGAAAAATAGCATATTGCTATGCAGGTCTTTTTAGCATTAATGTCAATAATATCAATCCAACTATATTGGTTGCAAGGGTCATTTTTATAAATCCTAGCATGGGGGGAGATGTTCTTATTAATGTAGCAAGCTATGCCCCCAATGCCTCTACTGGAGGATCGCTTGTTCCAGGTAGACCATAGTGCAAAGTCGTCTATGTTAGGGACCTTAGATTCTTCGTGCTCCCAAGTTTCAACAAGCAATATAATATCAACATCATTTGAGATCCAACTTAACTTGGGGCCTTTGTTCCATGGAAAGCCCCGACAGTTCCAAGAAAGAATTCGAAGCATGTTGAATGGCTAATTATTATTATCTTTTTGGTTTCTATCTCAAATTACGACTTTTCTATTTCCGATTATTGCCCATTTTCCTTGCTTCCTAGCTTATTTTACCTTTTGAACCTCCTTTCTTAATTCTGCTTGATCTTCTGGAATGAGATCGTCATTTATAAATATTCCCGTTCCTTTTAGACTTGAGGTTTTACTAAGTATGTCATACTTATGGTTAGTAGAGCTCACCTTTATTTGGATCAGCCTTCCTTTATTCTCAATTAATTTCCCTAACCTTGTTGCTTCTGTGAGACAAGTGGTTTCAATTTGTAATCTATTATGTAATTATGTCTGGGCTATGGCTAAAGTATCCCCGTCTACCTCTTCTTTCAAACCGAATATTATAAGGTTCAAGGCCCTTTTATTATGCTCATGGTCTAATTCGATCAATTTTTCCATTTCATCTTTAATTGGTTTGATATCTAATTTACCTGCCTCACTATTTAGGGTGAGATTGTTGTTAACTTTTTTTTCTAGTTCTTTAATCATGTCCTTCATTTTAAAACTCTCTATATTATGAGCATCTCCTTGCTCGGATGTTTGGTTTGTATCTTGGTTTTGTTTTTCTATGACCCACAACCTAGTTTCCATTGCCTCCATTTTATTCTCCAATAGTTCTATTTTATTTTCTATTTGTTTTTGGATCTTGTCTTCAAGAGATGTGAATTTGTTTTCTAGCATGGCTTCTAACTCGGTTTGTAGTTTGACTTCTCTTTCTTCTCTACGTTTCTCTAAAGACTCTATATACTCATAAAGGCTTTGTAGAGTAACTGTGCTAGGTCTACCTTAGGTAATCTTTGGTAGCTGTGGTGAATTATTCATACTTGAGATAAGGAAAGTGTGCACTTGAATATCAGCAAATCGGATAGTAGACCTCAAGTATCCACAGCAAAAATCACAGCAGACCCAAGTAGTAATGGAGAAATTCACTGCAAAATTTTCACCGCAAAATTTCACGGCAGACCCAAGTATTAATCCAGAAAATTCACCGCAGACCCAAGTATTAATGGAGAAAATTCTCCACAAAATTTTCACCGAAGTATTAAGCCAGAAAATTCACCCCAAAATTTTAACCGTAGACCCAAGTATTAATGGAGAAAATTCACGGCAGACCCAAGTATTAATCTAGTATTAATCTAGCAGACCCAAGTATTAATCCAGTAATCCAGAAACTCAAGTATTAATGGAGAAAATTCACCACAGAATTTTCACGGCAGACCCAAGTATTAATCTAGTAATAATCTAGAAAATTCACCGCAGACCAAAGTATTAATCAAGAAACCCAAGTATTAATGGAGAAAATTCACAGCAAAATTTTCACCATAGAATTTCATTATGGGGTAGCTGTGGTGAATTATTCATACTCGAGAATATATGAGTAGATATGTATTAGAAAAAGATAAGGAATGTGTGCACGTGAATATCAACAAAAAGAACAGCAGACCCAAGTAGTAATGGAGAGAATTCACCGCAAAATTTTTACTGCAGAATTTCACTGTAGACCCAAGTATTAATCCAGAAAATTCACCGCAGACCCAAGTATTAATCTAGAAAATTCACCGCAGACCAAAGTATTAATCCAAAAAACCCTATTCAAAGTCAAATGTAATTTTACAAACCTATAATTTTTTTTTGTAAAAAAATACTATTAATAATAAAATATTTTTTTAAATCCATAACTAATGAAAAAGTTTCTAAAACATATCTCTTATTATTGTTATATATATATATATGGTCTCAGTGAACGTTAACCACCATCATCATCATCATCATCATGAACATGTTTGAATATCATGTTTAGAGTTGTGGTTTAAACACGTTCCTGAATATCATGTTTAAAGTTGTTTAAATAAATCTAATTTTAATGTTTATTTTATGAAATGTTTTTTTTCTTTTTTTAACTTGAACGGGTATGAGTTTTTTATTTATAAGAAAAAGAGTGGGTAGGGCTGTGCCTTATCGACCCAGAATACATCTTTGAATTCCATCAGTAGCTGATTTTAAGACTTGACATTAACAAGGCATTTCTACAATTCTTTCTTCGTTTATAAAGAGCAGACCTTTCTGCGTTGCGCTCCCCTTGTTGGCCATCAAGTCTGCTTCACTGTTTGAGCTTCTCAGAATGTGGTAGAATTTATAAGAATTGAAAGCTATGAGAACCCTTTTCAGTCTTTCCAGGACCCTGTTTAGGCTTGCATTTCTGAATTTCTCTTCCGTGTTCAGATTCTTAATGAGGATCTCCGAATCACCGAAAATTTGTATGTCTTTGATCCCTTTCTCCCTAGCAATTTGACAGGCTTTGAGCAGGCTTAAAAGCTCCGCTTGATTATTAGTTTTCAGTCTGAGGCCCCAGTAGAATGAGTCACGGGAAGCGCCATTTGGGGAATAAATAATCCCGCCTGCACCAGAAGGTCCAGGGTTCCCTTTATATGCCCCGTCAAAGAAGATGGTATTTGTCTTTTGTTCTCTCCACCATTGCTGAAAAGAGACATCTGGATCTCGCTTTCTCCAGGAAGGGGAAGCTGTAAGGGGAGGGAGAAGGTACATTCTGCGGTGGGGATCAAGAGGTTCTAGCCACCTCTTCTCGGCCGGCTGTAACAAAGGATCCTCTTTGTAGAACTGCTGTTGGGCCGCTTCCAAAAGGAATGATCTGGCTTTTGCAGCCACCTGCAAAGGAGTTTGAGTCAATTCATTGAAAATCTTCTGATTACGCGCAATCCAAATCTGCCAACACACAAACTTAGGAAGAGCATTCCAGACTTTGCGCCAGAAGGACTTTTGAGGGATACTATGAGGGTAAAGTTGTCTCCAATCTGCAAATAGCTCCGAGACAGAGGTATGAGTGGGAGATTTTGTGTGAAATTCCTGCAACAGGAGATCCCATACTGCCTTAGCGAAATGACATTCAATAAAAAGATGCTGTGCGGTTTCATTGTTGCTCCTGCAGAGGGCGCACCTGTATGGACCAGCGAAATTCCTTTTTGCCATGTTGTCACCTGTTAGAATCTTATTTTGGACCAGTGTCCAGAAGAAAAAATTGACTTTTGGGAGTGCCAAGGGTTCCCATACGTTTTTCCAGAACTCTGCGTTATGCTTGTTGTTCCTAGAGGTTTGAAAGGCTTTGTAGCCAGCTGCTGTAGAGTACTCTCCGGATGTTCCCCAACCCCATCGATCCTTCAAAGTGCTGTGAATTGGTGCTGCGTCCTCCAACATGTCGAGCAATCTGATATGTTGTGCATGCAACAGAACAGGGGAATCGATTGCCCAGCCGGTCCAATCTCCATTAGCGTCCCATGTCGAGATATCAGAAACTCTGTTCTTGCCTTCGGAAATTAACCAGTCTTTCAATTCGGCAATTTCCTCTTTATCCTTCAATGGCTCTCTCCCCATTATGCGATCATGCCATAAGTTAGTTTCTTTCCCGTTCCCTGGGATCCTATACGCAAAGCGCTTAAACATTTTACTGCTCTTGATACATAGTTTCCACAGCATCGTGCTGTTTGCTGTGTAACCCAGTTGAATATCTCTGAGCGCTGCCCTGTTTGTGTATTTCGCTCTCAACAGAGCGCTGACAGGATGCAGAGGCTCTTTGAGCATCTTCCACAGAGTTTTGCAACCGAGGGCCAAGTTGACCAGAGAGGGGTCACGGATTTGAAGGCCGCCCTCTTCTCTTGAATTTTTTACTAGATCCCAGTTGACCAGGTGAAGTTTTTTTTCGTTTCCCCTCCCTCCTTGCCAGAGAAAGTCTCTTATGAGCGTGGAGATCTGTTCCATTACAATCTTGGGGGCAAGCAAGAACGCAGCTTGATAGATTGGAAGGGCAGACAGTTGTGATTTAATCAAGATGACCTTTCCTCCTTTTGTTAGCCAGAAACCTCCCCATGAAGAGATTTTTGTTTTGAGTTTACTGATGATGTCAGTCCAGAGCGACCTCCTATTCGTTCCAGAAATTATAGGAAGCCCGAGATATTTGACCTTGTCCCATTGAGAATGCCCTTTGAAACCTAGGATATTAGCTATATTGTTGAGCTCCTGCTGGCCAGTGTTCCAACTAAAGACTTCGCTTTTCCTTTCATTTACTTGGGCTCCCGAGACTTTGCAGTAGTTTCTGATGACTGATTCGAAGGCCTTGGCAATTCTGGTTGAGGCACCTCCCAATAGTATCGAATCATCTGCAAAGAGAGCATGATTCAGGGAGTTAACTCTGCTGTTAGGTTTGAGGCCCGGAAGAGTACCTGCCCTTCTTTCTGCTTCGAGTTTTCTACTTAATGTTTCAGCCATTAATATATATAAGAAGGGGGAGAGCGGGCATCCCTGCCTGATTCCTCTCCTAGCTTGGAAGAAGCTGGTAGGCCTGCCATTAATGAGCGGGGCAATCCATGGATTGTCCGTGCAGGCTTTGATGAGGTTTACAAACTGAGGAGAAAATCCAAAGGAGAGCAATACTTTGATGAGGAAAGTTCTGTTGACTCTGTCAAATGCATTTGCCATGTCTAGCTTTATGAGCATGCCTTTCTCTTTACTTTGCTTGCTTGTGTGTATGGTCTCCTGCACTTGCATGACATTATCCAATATATGCCTGCCTTCTACAAATCCTCCTTGGGAGCTAGAGATCAGTCTTGGGAGCAAGGGCTTTAATCTGCTGGCCAAGAGTTTTGCCAAGATCTTGTAGGAGGCATTACATAACGAGATTGGTCTGAATCTTGAGAAGGTTTCCGGATTAGTGTCTTTGGGGATCAGGGCTAAATAGGTTGAATTGGTGCTACCCCCTACTTTCGCTTTTTTCATGAATCCCCAAATCATCTTTTGCAGGTCATGTTTGATTATGCCCCAGCATGCTTTGTAGAAATGTATTGTGAAGCCATCAGGCCCAGGGGCCTTGTCTGAATCCATGGACCAGATAACTTTTATTATTTCTTCCTCAGTGACAGGTTTGCAAAGATCAGAATTGTCCTCCGGAGAGATGAGGGGAGGGATGTTACTGAGAAAATCTGCTTCTTCTTCTTCTTCACATTGGATGTCCAAACTGTAAAGATTTTTAAAGTGCATTTCTGCAGCTTCTTTGACTTGTTGGAGGCCTTTACAGATATGACCATCAGCATTCTTTATTTCTGCAATATGGTTCCTTGACAGTCTAGCACGATACTGTCTGTGAAAGAAAGAAGTATTACGGTCCCCAGCTTTTAACCATAAGCTTCTGGACTTTAATCTCCAGTATTCTTCCTCTTTTCTAAAGGTTTGAAAGGCAGCTCTCTGGGCTTTTGTTTCCTTGTCCAGCAGATCTTCGTTTATGGTTTTGCTTTCCATTTCGTGTTGAAGGGTGTGCAAAGTCAGTACTGCTTCAGCTCTTTTAGTGGTAGGGTTGGGGGCTGGATTTTTGATCCATTCCTTCAACGCTTTTTTGGTGGACTTCAATTTTTGCTCCCAAACATAGCTGGGAGAACCAGTGATGGAGGAGGCCCATGCAGCAGTCACCGTTTCAGAGAAACCCGCTCTCTCAATCCACAGTGGGGAAAAGCGAAATGGGATGGGGCCCAGGTCCTCTTCGTCATCTAGACAGAGCAGAATAGGCTTATGGTCAGAGGTGAGCTTGGGTAGGATCTTAGTTGTTAAGATCTTCTTATTCATGAGAAGAGAGGATTGAACAAGAAATCGATCTAGCCGAGCAGAAATGTGCTCTGCCCCGGTTCGATTATTTGACCAAGTGAAGAGTCCTTGAGTTGGGTTAAGATCCAATAAATCCCATTGCTGAGCAAGCTCTTCAACTATGGCAACCATATGGTCTTTGGAATTGGAGCCACCTCTTTTCTCTTTGGCTTTCAGTACAATGTTGAGATCCCCAGCGAGAATGATATTGTTGGGGGATTCTTGCTCTAAAAAGGCTGCCAAAGTGTTCCAACATTCTCTTTTTTCTGAATAAATGACAGGGACATAAAGATTGACAAGGGATATTTTCAACTTACTTGCAAGATGGCGGATTTCTGTGTAGATCCAGTGTTGGGTCTCATGAGTTTTGATCAGCTGGTGTTTATCTTCGGACCAAAGAGTTGCCAGACCTCCCGATGAGCCCCTCGCACTGACCGCTATGCCTGCACTTTTTTTCCATTTGACTTACTGATTTCAAGCAGAGCTTGCCCTGCTATCTTTGTCTCTTGGAGCAAGAGGATGTCTGCAGGTTCCATTTTCAATAAATCCTTTACTGCTTCTATTTTTGCATGGTTCCCCAGTCCTCTGCAATTCCAAGAGACTAGCTTCATTATTTACCTGATAGCGGAGTGGTGCCACCCTTGTGTGGCCTGGACCTGCTGTTTCTTCCGATCGACATTTCGATCGTGGACTGGCTTCCTTGTGTTTTGAGCCTTTCAGCTTCTTCTTCTCTCTGCTCCTTGCGGGATTTCCTTCCAGCTCTTTTTGATGGGCGTTCATAGATTTCTTCTTCTGAGGAATCTGAGCTTTCTGCTGCCTTTTTCTTTGTGACTTCTGCATAAGTAGGGTTGGGGCGGCTGCCATGGGGAAATTCAGCTTGGGTGGCAGCGCCTCCCTCGTTGCTTGGAGGAGGGGCTTCTATTTGGTTCTCATTTTCTGGAGCAGTGTTCGTTGGGTCAATCTGTGCACCCTCGGCTTCTTTTAAGATTTCTTCCGTCTCCTGAGTGGGTGTAGGAATGTTCCTAGCTCCTGATGCGGCGCTTTTTCCTGTATCCTTTTTTGCATGGCCAGCTCTCTGGACTAGAGTCCATTGGTCCCTGTTTTGTTTATCCGATTGCTCCTCTGCGCGCTTCTTACAGTGCTTTGCAAAGTGTCCATGCCCGTGGCAATGTCGACATTTAAAGGGAAGTTGCTCGTAGTCGAGCTCTTGGACATGCGTCCATCCTGCTGCCGTGAGCTTGATCGCTTCAGGGAGTCCTTCTTCGAGGTCGACTTCGACACAGATTCGGGCACAAGAGTACTGATCTTTTCTAACTGCTTGATCAATGTATTTGCCTAGCGCATTCCCAATAACTTGGAGCGATTTATGGTTCCAGCAGTGAAGAGGCAGATGGGGGAGTCTCACCCACACCGGCACAGCTGAAGGAACGTCTTGAGTGGGATCGAAATCCGGCGTCCATTTGTTTAAGTACAAGCCTTGCGGCCCCATGAAGTAGGGGCCGTTTCTGAAGATTAAGCTTCTGTCTTCCGGATTTTCGAAGACGAAAACGAAGAACCCTTTGCCCACGAAGTAGCTCTTGACGTCGTCTTTTATCAGTGGTTTCCAGTTTCTTTGTGACCACTCCTCCACGAATTTGGGGGACGGCCAAAGGCCCGTAAACTGGCCAATGAGGCCCCTTTCTGCCAGATTTAGCGCCGCTTTACAAGTTTCCTCCTCAGGCAAAGCTACAGCAGGGATCGAATCCATTTTTTTTATGAATTTCTGCTGAATAGCGGTTGGGGGGCGTTTTGATCCGGCAGCAATCAGAGTACGAAAAGCTGTGACTTCAGGCGGAACAGGAGGGGGGGCAGAGCCCCCAGGCGACCCCATCGTGCAGCAGTGAAAGGGCTCAGGGCTGTGCGCAGGGGCGCAGCAGCCAGGGTGGCGCAGAGGAGCTCCAGGAACCCTAGCTACTCAGAGCACAGGGGGGAGCAGCGCGCGCAGAATATTTTATGAAATGTTTTAATGATTGTTAAAAAAATAATTATTTTAAAATTAATATAAGATTAATAATAATTAGATTTAAAATTAATTATAATAATAATATATTTATTGATAATTTAATATGTTATTTTTAAAAATTAAATTTAAATTAAAAAATAATAATTTTCCTTTCTATTATTCAAAATCAAATATTCAAAGTCAAATGTAATTTAAAAACATACAACATCTTTTATCGAAAAAATAATATTTATTAGATCCATAAATAATGGAAAATTTTCATAAAACATATCCTTCTTCTTATTATTATCTATATACTATGAACATATTGAACATGTTCTTGAATATCATGTTTAAAATTGTGGTTTAAACATGTTGTGAATATTATGTTTAAAGTTGTGGTTTAAATAAATTTGATTTTAATGTTTATTTTATGATTGTTAATTTTTTTTTCAATTATTTTATAATAATAATAATAATATTTATTAATAATTTAATATGTTATTTTTTAAAATTAAATTTAAATTAAAAAATCATATATATATATTTTTATTATATTATATAAAGTAAAATGTAATTCGCAAACATATAAATTTTTTTATCAAAAAATACTATTAATAATAAAATATTTATTCAATTCATAAATAATGGAAAAGTTTCATAAAACATATCCCTCTTATTAGTGTTATCTATATACTATGAACCTGGGTTGTGGTTTAAACATGTTTTTGACTATCATGTTTAAAGCGCTGGTTTAAATCAATTTAATTTTAATGTTTATTTTATGAACGCTTTAATCTTTGTCAAAAGTTTTTAAAGTTATTTTAAAATTAATATAAGAATTTATTTTTTTATTTTTTTAATTAGGCTATTTCTATTATATCATATAGTCCAAAAGATTACATTTCTTGTCCTCTAGAATTGATAGACCAATTCCAAAGGGAAGTGTCGATAGCAAAATCACAAAAAAGGGGTTGTCTTAGGGCTTGTCACCAGCCTGACAAGTGATAAGTTTAAGACCGAACCAGAACACTAGACAGAACCAGAGCACTAGAGACCTTGAAATAACAAAAAAATGACTGGAAAAAGAGATAAGCACCCAACAGTTAAACAGATGGAGAGCTATCATTATTTTTTGGAGGTTGGAGAGGCTCTTCCATAATTTTGCATGCATAATCTGACTCGTCCTCCTCCTGCTTGGACGCGTGGGTTGTTAACGGTGGAAGAAGCAGCATGTGGTCGTCTGGCGAAATGGAGGAGGCCGCATGAGTATCAACACCCACACAGGTTCCTCCCTCATCCAAGCTCGAACTGTCGTGGTCACTGCTTGAAGCGCTCTGCACCGGTAAAGCTTTCATCTTACAGGGGGAGAAGGAAGGAGCAGGAGAAAAGGTGGACTTGTGGGGTCTTTTCCTAGGGCAGAGGCTGGAGCCAGAGGGTTCAAAAGGAGAATCCGGAAGGTGGAGAGACAGGTAGGCAAAGAGATTGGCGGGGTCGAGGATTTCCGACTCCGCTCAGTCAACAGAGAAATTCATCGTTCTACTCGCAGAGGCCGAGGTAGGAGTTATGGAGGGAAGACCACGTCCCCCTGCTCTACGGCACCTCATACGATGTCGTCTGGGCATGGCAGAGGAGTGGGAATGGGCCTGAGACGAATGCTGAGTTGAAGGAGCTTCCGAGGGAGCAGCAGGGGAATTGAGGGCCAAAGAAAAGCTAATAAAGGGGCAGAGAAGCCAAGGCTTGGCAGAGACATCGGGTGCGTCTGCGTAGAGCCGAAGGGAGGGGCGAATGGTAGAAGAAGGAGCAGGGGTGGGAGATATAAGGGCCATGGGAGGCGGCCAAGGTAGGACAATCGAAGTTAATGAGCAACAGACAATGATTAAGGCAGAGGACGTCAATGGGAGGCTGGCGAGGGTGGCAAGTAAATACCCCTCGCCCCAACATTTAAAGCAGCTTGGGCGGCCATGTGCTTGCGCATGGGGAGGACAGGTACCCTGCCACCTTGCGTCCAAGTGGCCCCTCTGATTATCGTAGGCTACCACCCGCATCCGAGAAAAATTAATATAAGATTAATAATAATTAAATTTAAAATTAATTATAACAATAATATATTTATTGATAATTTAATATGTTATTTTTTAAAATTAAATTTAAATTAAAAAATAACAATTTTCCTTTCTATTATTCAATGTCAAATGTAATTCACAAACCTATAAACATTTTATCAAAAAAATACTACTAATAATAAAATATTTATTAAATCCATAAATAATGGAAAAGTTTGATAAAACATATTCCTCTTATTATTGTTATACAACTTGAGTGGGTCTAATGGTTAAAAGTATATGTTTTCTCCTAAAAAGTTACAAAAACTAGAAAGATAGAATATATATATGCCTTCTTAAACTTAGCTATGTGGCTTTGCTGTAACTTTATAAACATATAAAACCTTTTATAAAAAACTACTATTAATAATAAAATATTTATTAAATCCATAAATAATAATAAAAATTCATAAAACATCTCTCTTATTATTGTTATTTATATACTATGAACATGTTGAACATGTTCTTGAATATCATGTTTAAAGTTATGGTTTAAAAATGTTTCTAAATATTGTGATTTAAACATGTTTATAAATATCATGTTTAAAGTTGTAATTTAAATAAATCTAATTTAATATTTATTTTATGAATGTTTTAATGTTTGTTAATTTTTTTTTAAAATTATTTTATAATTAATAAAAGAGTAATAATAATTAGATTTAAATTTAATAATAATAATAATAATATATTTATTAATAATTTAATAGGTTAGTTATTAAATTAAATTAAAATAATAATGTTCCTTTCTATTATTTACAGTCAAATGTAATTCACAAACCTATAAAACTTTTTATTAAAAAATATTATTAATAATAAAATATTTATTAAATCCATAAAAAATATGAAAGTTTCATAAAACATATCTATCTTGTTATGGTTATCTATATACTATGCACGTGTAAAGATATTATCATATTTAAAATTGTGATTTAAATAAATTTAATTTTAAATGTTTTAAGATTTATTAAGTTTTTTTTTTTTTTTTTTTAATTAATAAATTTAAAATTCATTATTATAATAAAATATTTATTACAAATTTAATATATTATTTATAAAAATTAAACTTAAACTAAAAAATAATATTTTTCCTTCCATCATGATTTAAAGTCAAATATAATTCAAAAACATATAAAACATTTTATCAAAATATTACAATTAATAATAAAATATTTAGTAAATCCAAAAAAATTACTATTAATAATAAAATAATAAAATATTTACTGTAAAAATTACTATTAATAATAAACTATTTATTAAATCCATAAATAATAGAAAAGTTTCATAAAACATTTCCCTCCTATTATTGATATATCTATTTTAAGATTAATAATAAAGTTATCATTTGGGTTGGGTGTTTTATAACTTTTGTTTTGGATAAAAGTTTTTTCTTACGGGATGGTTAGGTGTTTTATTACTTTTTATTTTAAAATTAATAATAAAGTTATCATTTGGGTTACGTGTTTTATAACTTTTGTTTTGGATAAAAGTTTTTTCTTACGGGATGGTTAGGTGTTTTATAACTTTTGTTTTGGACGAATGTTTTTTCTTGCGGATGAAGAATTATCTTTCCTATATACTTTAATATTTTATTATTATTAAAATAATCAAAATAATTTTATTAATTTAATTTTTTTTTCAAAATTAAAATTTAAAATATTGATTTATTAATTTCCATATGTCAAAAGTATAAATGTTTCAAGTGTTTTATAACTTTTGCTTTGAATAAGAATTTTTTCCTTATATGAGAAGATTTATCATTTATATATGGTTTAATATTTGTTATTATTATTTATATATAATTTAATATTTTTTTTTTAAATTTATTATAAAATAATTAAAATATTTTTTATAAAATAAAATTAAAATTTGATTGGTAGATTTTAAATTTTAAATATTGATTTTCTATATTCTAGACGTATAAATGGTTGAAATATTTATATTTGAACATTTAAAATTCATCACAAGTTTAAAATTTAAATTTATTGAATAAAAAATATGTAAAAAACATATTATTATTTGAAAATATGTAAGAAATTTTGTAGTAGTAGTGCTTGAATCATGTTTTTGATGGTGGAAATTGATTCAGCCCCATCAACAACCTCTAGAGCACCCAAAATATTGAAGTTTGATAGCTATAACCTAGTGTTACAAAAATCTCTGCCCAATTAAAAATCTCTCCTAGATTTTCATAAAATCTTACCAGAATTTCAATGATTTCTAGAGAAAAAAGCAATCTAGTTAAACTACGACTATGGCTATTTAATTTATATATTTGTTATATATTTTTAAATTTAATTTTATTCCATAATTGTTATTTTATTATTAATTTTTTAAGTTTATAAATTTATTATTCAAAAGCGATAATAATAATTTATAAATTATGGTGAATTTTACATATATATATATATATATATATATATTAGGTGGAATTTTACATAAATATTTTATATTAAATTTTTCTTTTTTATAAATTTATTATAATATATTATTTATTTAAATATTGTAATTGTAGGTTTAGAAAATATTTTTAAATTTAATAGATATGTGTAAAGTTAATGGTTTTTAACTTTGTTCTTATCCATCAAATTTTAAAATATCTCCATATTCTATACTCTTATTTACAATCTAGATAAGGATAAACTTAAATATTTGATATTAGATTTCCCATATCTAACATCTAACATATTTAATAGTTTACCTTTCCTAATAAACTTGTTAACTTAATATAAATTTTATAATGTAATTGTAGAACATTTAATTTAATATTTATTTTCAAATTTTATAAAAACACTTACATATTGATGCTGAATAATTTTATAGGTAAATGTCATTTACATATAGCTTGAGTAGGCCTAATGGTTAAGAACATGTGTTTCCTCCTAAGAGTTCACACGGTAGAGTGTGTATGCCCTCGACTTAGCAGTGAAATAGTTAGAGTGAAAGTAGGTCCCTTGTCCCACAAACTGGGGTCACAGACACCAATTTGGTGTCTCCCTTAACTCTGACTTTAAACTTAGATAATAATAATATGACCAATTTTTAATATTATTGTAAATTTATCTTAATTTTTTATTTATAAGAAAAAAAATCAAATATTTTAAAGATTTTAAATCTATGAAATACCTAAGATGATCAAATCTACTAATATATAAATTTTTTAATCATTTAAAATAAATCTATGCTTGTGGAATGTTGTAATCTCATTCAATTATGCAATGATAAGAATTCACAACTTAGGTAAATATAAATATATAACAATATACTTTGAATAGTTGTTAAAATATTTTATAACAATATTTTTATATGATATTATTTAATAATTTTTAAGATATTTATATTTACATTATAACAACATTTTTATATAATATTATATTTATATATAAATTTTGTATTTCAACATATTATTTGGAGATATTAAACATATACGATATGAATGAGAAAAAAACTAATCATTCTTCCTAATCATTTAAAATAAATTTATTTGAAAATTTACTTAATTATATAATTTAACAAAATTTTTATTAAAATTAATAAAAATTCCAATTAAAAAAAATAATTTATATATTTTATTTTTATATTAAATATTTATATATATATTTTTTATATAATTAAAAATATATATTATTATAAAAATTACTTATTAAATATTTATATCTTTTATTTAATATTTAATAATTTTAAAAAATATAAAAATTTTCACAATAAAAATTAAAAATCCACTCTAACACTTATCCACAACAACTCGCTCTCTTTGAATTATTCCCCACCTCTGATCAAGCATTAAGAAAAAATGATATGAATTTGATTTCTCACTTAAACCAAGTCAAAATTCTTCCAAAAAAATATCAATAAAGTTATTTACCACCTCATCATAAATATCTAATACAAATACCATTTTAATATTAAAAGATATCACTAATGCCATAAGCCGCTAGACGAAGGTGCATGAATTAATAGTATACAACATTTAATGTTGGGGAACTAATGCTAACATTAGGTTCAAATTGTTTCCAGCAGCAAACATACTGAAACTATATTATATGCTTTTGGCATTCCCACTTTGAGAAGAGGCCAAATAAGATGAAAAATAAAATGATTGGTTTCTGAAATTATTTAATAAATTTTATTGGTTAACAAAAAATTGAACGCCTATAAAGTTAGAGTAGCGGGGACAGAAACTAATGCTACACACATCTTTTCGATTACTATAATCCCTGCCATGCTAGAGTAGCGGGGACAGAAACTAATGCTACACACATCTTTTCGATTACTATAATCCCTGCCATGCTAGAGTAGCGGGGACAGAAACTAATGCTACACACATCTTTTCGATTACTATAGTCCCTGCCATGCCGCAGGGACTAATAAAAAATAATACAATTAAGAGAATATATACATAATTATGCAAGAAGGCGTTTTTACTAAAGGTTCTTACATGTAACAAATAAGCAAATATCATGTTCCAATGAATTGCAAATATCTCACTTAATCTCCACAAACTTTTCTCACTATTATTCTCATCTCTCCTTGTAAATACAAATGGTTTGCAAAAAAATTAGTTTAATGAGGTTACAATTTTGTTTGGTAAGATTTTGATAAAATAGGATTAAATATTTTGGAACTTTACGTTATAGTTATTAAGTATCAAAATTTTAGGTGTTTAAGAATTTTTATTAAGTATTAAAATTTTAGGTGTTTAAGGGGTTTTTATGGTATGAATCTATTTTTACCATAAAAAAAACTATTCAAACACTCTAATAATCAAAATTTTCAAAAATTTTCAAACCAACAAAAAATTTATCTTAAACAAAATTGCCTCAAAATTTTAAGTGAATAAAGGTTTTTCATGACACTGAATCTATTTTCACTATTAAAAACTATTCAAACACTCCAACAATCAAAATTTTCAAAATTTTTCTCACCAACAAAAATTTACCTTTAACAAAATTGCGTCAAAATTATAGATGAATAAGAGTTTTTCATGACAATGAATCCATTTTCACCATTAAAAACGATTCAAACACTCCAACAATCAAAATTTTCAAAATAATTTTCACCCACAATATTTTTTACCTAAAACAAAATTTTGTTGCCCTAGTTAAAAATGACCTTGGCAAAGACCAAATTTAAGCTTTTCCTTTCCCTTGTTAACTGTGTTCAAAGTACAGGTGCATGAATTTCATACCATGATCAGGTCAAGTGGTATCAGAATCATTTATTGGCCCTAGCACAGATTAAGGTCCTCCACATGGTGTGGAGCCCATAACTTTCTCACTGTAATTTGAGTATGGCAGCCCATATCCCATGTGAGGTTTTATGCCTGCAGACAACTCACTCTTTTTGTTCCATTTCATAATGCTAAAAAAAAGGGTGAGGAAAGCAACCTGAAAACCGCCATATATCACTCCAAAATACCGCACGTATACCAATAGTAAAATAGTCGCAATACGGTTAGAATACGTACAAGGGAGAAACAAATACGGATTCTGACGGTACTTAAGTGTCGTGCCCAGATGCCAAAGCAGCGTGAGGCTACTGAAGTTTTCGTTTTTGTTTTCTGGTACGCTAGCGAGAGAAGAGCAGGTCTAGAGTTCGAAACACAGCCTGCGCACAGCGCTTTTGCAGAATTTCAGAGTGGCCGTAGTTTGAATCTTAGTGAGAGCATTTCATAGAGAAAGAAGAGTAGCCAGAGAAACTGGCAGCATGAATCACGCTTCGAACAGCATAGTGGGTCTGATAAATTTCTTGACGTTCTTACTGTCGATCCCGGTCGTGGGCGCCGGGATATGGCTGGCCACTAGAAGTAGCGGTGATTGCCTGAGGTTTCTTCAGTGGCCCGTCATAATTATTGGGGCGGCCATCATGGTGCTATCTCTGGCAGGCTTTGTGGGGGCGTGTTGCAGAGTGACAGCCCTCATGTGGCTCTATCTATTCTTCATGTTTCTACTGTTGGTAGCTTACCTGGCATTCATCATATTCGCCTTCGCAGTGACTGGGAAGGGCCACGGACACCCTGTGTCCGGGGCGGCCTTCGAGGAGTACAAGCTTACTGATTTCTCCACCTGGATGCAACATCGCGTCAGGAGCTCTGGAAGTTGGAACAACATCAGGTCTTGTGTTCGAGACGCTGGGGTGTGCAGGAAACTCGGAGAGAAGAGCGCGTACCAGAACGCTGCCGGTTTCTATCAGGACCATTTGACTCCGATTCAGGTATAAGATCATAATTTTTTGGTTTGTTTGCTCTTTTTCTGAGTTTTTTTGTTTTCTGTTCTGCTGGGCTCTGTGTGCTAGTGAATCATTCTGCGGTTTTGCTGTGGTTAATAGTGAATTTGTAAGTCGGTTTTGCTTTGTTTAATATGGAATTTGTAAGTCGGTTTTGCTTTGTTTAATAGGGATTTTTTAAGTCGGTTTAGCTGTGGTTAATACGGAATTTGTAGGGTATGCACTGACTGGTTTCCTGCGATTTGAACCTTAGACTTGGTTTTGATGTATGAGTTCAGGATTTTGACTCTGTTCTGAACAGGACATGGATTTGATAACATTTATTGCAAGGAGTTCTTATTTTTATTTTTGGGTGTTTCAAATTTCAATGTCTTATTTTTCAGTTCAACGCACCTTTGCATCTTTTGTAGTGATTACTGAATTCCTTGTTAGACACAGTTTGTCCCTGTATAGTGTTTGTATGTGTTCAGTCTGTATTTAGGCGGTTTGTAATGTCAGTTACCGACTTACTCAAAGGCTTTTACCTTTCTTTTTATTTTTTAAATCTTATTATCTCTCCATTTTTTTTCTTGGGTTTGATGATTGAAAATTTGTAATACCTGCCAAACAATGGTGAAAAGGCCTGTGCCTTAACATGTAACGATATTTTTGGATCCCTGATCTTAGCTAACTCAAAATTTAAATCAAAATATAGATTTCAGTCTCTATCTGCCTTGAGAGGGTACTGAGCCAGTTGCAGGTTTAATTACAATTTACCATATTTGCATCATTTACTGGCATAGTGTAGATACCAATTCATCTACTACCTTTTTGTAATTTTATTTTATATAATACAGGCTCAATTCCTTTTCTGGGTTCTACTAAAGTGGTTGCAGGTTAAGCTTTAAATCACCTTTTGCTTTAAGGCAAAACCAGGTAGGCTGATGTCTCTGTCTAAGAAATAAATACCGTCAGGCTTCAGCTTTAAATTAAAAAACGGTTGTGTCTGTCAGGATGTGGTCTAGTGTTTGAGACAGAGTGTTGCCACAATAATGACCCAGATTCAAACATTTGTGGGCATACAGCCCTGGCCATGTCGGTGACCCTGGTGGACATAGATCCCCGATCATGTGTTCAATCACCTGATTGGGCATAAAGCCCCTATCATGTTTTTGATCACTCGGCTGGGCATAGAGCCCTGGTTATGTGTATTGAGTTGGTTGAGTTTGACAGTGCACCCAAGAGATGGGGTTCAGCCAAAAGTGGTCACTATTTCAATACACATATGCGTTAGGAACATGTCTAATTTAGGCCCCAATGTCTGTGGCATATTATTTTTCAAGGTACATCAGTATGATTTCTGTAGAATCACCTCATGCATGGAGAGGAAGTCCTTTCCCTATGGCAGAGTGTCTAGGTGGGGAATTTTCTCACTGCTCGCGCAGCCATATAGTATGCATACACTATAGGCTTCTGAGTGCAAGCTCCACCCAAGTAGAAAAGGTCATAGCTTGTACTGTTGATATAGATCTGAACCCGTGTGTTACAGCTATACTCTGGTTGCGCATAAGTTCTAATTCACTCTAAAATAGCTGAACCATTCAAATTGGGTAGGTAACTGAATCATCTCCACCCACCCAGAATGGTAGTGAATTACAGCAACAACAGGTACGTGAAATTCGTGATCCACCCCCGTGAAGTCTCGAATCTCAAGATCTATCTACTAACTTGCTGAGTTGTCATGTCATGCATACATGATTGAGGCCCAATTATCAGTGACTACCTGGATAAGCACGACTTTGCCTCTTGTAGAGTACACAGGATAGAATCCATAGTGCCCTGCTCGAAGTTTTCCATGTTTATTACAAATTCTCAATCCATCATTGAACAAGTATCATGTGTACAAATAATATAGTCCTCCTTGAGAACTGATAAGCTGCTTTTTAATCATCATAGTTTCAGACCCATGGAATCATTAGTTTATTATGTAGTTTTTGATGACTACGGCAGGCTGTGTCACGCTGGTGACACGATTCTAATCATGTCAACCACCAATTTAGAAGACAAACTATATAGGTTTGCATGATCATAATAGCATGGCAGTCTGTGCCATGGCTGGTTACAAGGTTCCCTTCCCATCCAAAATCATATCAACCCACAATTTATGCTGATGTTTCTTAGTGCATGGACCAACTGTACCAGTGCAATCACGCTATGCCATTTTAGTGATTACAAGTTCATTTCTATGTTCTATGCAAAATTTAGGTCTTAATGCTTGTAGCTTACTACATAAGTGTTTTATGAATTCTCTTCCTGCTGTATGATCTAAGTCTCTCTATCAGACTTTATTTACATATGGATCTCTGCTTACAACATTTCCCTTTGTTTCTCCATTCTCCGTTAACACTGCGGTTCTTTTTCTTTTTGCAGTCGGGTTGCTGCAAACCACCAATCCCTTGTGGGTACAGCTATGTGAATGCAACATTTTGGTCTGGGACAATATCATATGCAGATTCGGACTGTTCAAAATGGAGTGATGATCAAAGCCAGCTTTGTTATGATTGTGATTCATGCAAAGCTGGTGTTTTGGAAAATCTGAAGCATGACTGGCATAAGGTCTCTGTTCTGAACATTGTGATTTTCATATTGCTTGTAGTGGTGTATCTTGTTGGATGCGGTGCTTTCAGAAATAACGTAAGAAGGGACAATTATGAGTCTCATGGAGAGGCCACGATGACAAAGTCCCAGCCTAGTAGGCTGCACTTTTGAGAACAGTTAAATTTCTGTTTAGATCAACCCCTCTTTTAGTTTTCGAGGGTAGAATAGTTTTTATTTTTTATTTTTCGCATAGTGCCTTTCAGGGATTCTATACAGTTGCTCTCTTGTACATTTGCCCCAATAACTGGTTATTTTCTGTCTTCCCTTGGCATGTTCTACCTTTTCATGGTTTAGATGTACTTTTAAGTTTTAAGTTTTAACAGACCTTTCATGTATGCAAATCCTGGCGGTTGGGGCTGTTTATGTTTTAGATATGAAGATTTAGTTTTTTGTTTGTATTGGTCCTCGGCAGTTTCCAGTCTTCACATAAATCAGGTTTTACTATCCAATATCTAGTTATGATGTTCCTATGGGTTTCCTGGAATTCTCTGCTACACTGGTCTTTGCAATTCTTTGTGGTAACCTGTGTATTTCTAGCCATTGTGTTGGCATGTTTGCTTGCCATTCTGTAAAGAGTATATTACCAGGGCTGACTACTGAATCACTGATTAGGTAGTCATGTTGTACCTTTATAGATTGATCATAATTTGAGCCCTTTACCTGGAGGTTTTCACTGTGAGTATATTCATATCAACAGAGATAGTAAGTTGATCATAATTTGAGCCCTTTACCAGGAGGTTTTCACTGTGAGTATATTCATATCAACAGAGATAGTAAGTTCAATGGCAGGGCAGTAAGGTTACAAGGGCTCTGCTGCTGTTTGGAGCCCCCCACATATTGTAATATTATTGATAGCCTTGTACTTTTGAAGCTGGATACATTTATTTTGTAATGATGATATGTAAAAAGTCTCTTATTTTTCGCTCTTTTGATCTTTGGCAAACCATATATGCTGGTGTTGGGAGGGGGTCTAAATTTGAGTACTTGAGACCTGAGAGAGCATTTATTGTATCTGTTAAATGCCGAGTGGAGTTTGTGCTGGTGATTCAAGTAGAATTGAGATTACATTGAAGAAATTGCTTTCCTTTTACATATAAAAAGAATAAAGCAGAAGATATTCATTAATGAATTGATTTCCCATGTTTAACTTATTTTATATGAGATCAAAATCTTTGATCCTTGGCAAACTCTAGATGTTTGTATTAGGGGAGGGTTCTAAAATGTTACATTGAGTACGTGAGACTTGAGAGAGCGTTTATTGTGTATTAAATACAGAGTGGAGTTTGTGTTCATTATTGTTCAAGAAGAAATGAAGATTCCATTGATCAATTTGCGTTGCTTTGCTAAAGGTTATAATAGTCGCAGATTAATCTGAATAAGTTACCAATTTATTTAAATCTAATAATAATAATTATATAAAATTAATAAATAGCAATGAAATTACACTAAAATAAAATTTTGGTAAACAAACTAAAAGCATATGTATTCAATTACAACCGGCAAAGAGTTTCATGTATTGATAACACTTTGATGTTTTGTAGTGTGGTTCATGATTTGAAAGGGATCACTATTTAATTGGTTATTGATTTCGAGTGGAAATTAAAGTCATGGATTTGTAGGTGTTTTATTTTGACTCTTTTTTAAGGTTTAAAATTCTGGAAGCCCATTTGGATGTTAAATCCAAAGTAACATCCAAAGATTACTTTGGGATTAAAATTTTGAGTCCGAATGATCTAAATATCACCTTAATCAAAGTCTAAAGATTATCTTATTTAAATTCCATAATGTTTGAATGATCCAAATTTCATCTTAATCAAAGTCCATAAGAGTTTAAATGATTCAAAGATTATTTAAATTCCATAATGTTTGAATGATCCAAATTTCATCTTAATCAAAGTCCATAAGAGTTTAAATGATTCAAAGATAAACTCTTATGGAGTTCAAAGATTATCTTAATCTTATGGAGAATCAAAGTCTAAAGATTAACTCAATTAAAGTCCATAATGTTCGAATGATCCAAAGATTATCTTAATCAAAGTCCATAATAGAGTATAAATGATCCAAAGATTATCTTAATCAAAGTCCACAAAGTCCACAATAGTTGGAATGATTCAAAGATTAATTTAATTAAAATCTAAGTGAGCAAGTTATGTCTTCCACGAGATTTGACTTATGCTTTAATCATTATAGATCCATCTTAGTCATGAAGCTAGCAAGTTTTAAGAGGGATCAAATCTTTTGAGGTGCAACTTTTTTCAGAGTGTAGAACTTAAAAAAAGTTCGCCCTTTTATAGAATGGATTCATTTTCATATTTGATAGATCTATGGTTAAAACTAATTTTCTCTTCGTGCACATGTGGGCACACACATGTACACATACACACACAATGTGTAATTTTTCAGTGTTTAAATTGTATCTTTAAATACATAAATCAGTTCAACACTTTGAAAACCCCCTTGGGGACTTGGATTGTGTAGATGACATAGCTTAAACTTGAATTTCCAATAAATTTTGTTGAATTTCACACAAAATTGACCCAAAAATATGTATAAAAAAACTAAAATGTAAAATAATGAAACTATTTGAAATGTTTTAACAGTTAAAAAAAATTCTTTTCAATTGCTTTATATAATATATACGTATTAACCATCTTTACATGGAAATAAATCAAATTTTTGACACTCTCCAAGGAGGCCGTGCAATAGCCATATGGACAATGGATGATCCAGGAACAACTAGGACAGAATGGATGCATATCAGTTTTATCACATGGCTTTCATAGAGTAGCAACATAGCAAATGATTCAACATGATATCTTTTTCTTTTTGATGGACAATGGATGATCCAAGGACAACTGGGACAGAATGGATGCGTATCAGTTTTATCACATGGCTTCCATAGAGTAGCAACATAGCAAATGATTCAACATGATTATCTTTTTCTTTTTGATGGACAATGGATGACCCAATGGATGCGTATCAGTTTTATCACATGGCTTCCATAGAGTAGCAACATAGCAAATGATTCAACATGATTATCTTTTTCTTTTTGATGGACAATGGATGACCCAGGAACAACTGGGACATAATGGATGCATATCAGTTTTATCAAGTAGCAACATAGCAAATGATTCAACATGATTATCTTTTTCTTTTTGTTAGCTTTTTGATGCATATTGTGAATAACAGAACTAAACATGACTATATATATCATGCATAGTTTTTGTAACTTATTATGATGTCTATGTCAGTGTGGTGAACAACCACTTTTTACATATGCCAAAGCTACAACATGTAATTTCAATATACAATCTATAATGGAATTACAATTTTTTTCTTGGAAAAAAATAATATATACATTGTTTTTTAACTATGTATAATATTATAGTTGAATTTGGAATATGTTTTGCAACATGAGCATTAATTTTTGCTTTTTTTGGTAATTTTTTTTATTTATAATTTATATTGAATTTATTATTATTATTAAAAATTAAATGAATTGCAATTTTTTCACTTATTATTCTTATTAGGAGGTAATTGGATTTTGTTTTTACTTCAATTTTTTTTTTCTTAAATATTTTATTATAGTCAATATTGAAATAAATTTTTTTTTTTTTTAATGCTGTGGACCTAAGATTAGATACCATAGAGAGCGAGAGATTTTTTTTATTCGCGCGCTGCCTGCAATCGTGACCTCCGCTCCCTGGGCTCGGCGTTGCCCCTCGCGCTCTGGCC